>NW_010729083.1:1350798-1364979 GCF_000365185.1 Nelumbo nucifera
ATTTCAGCATCCCTAAGTCCTCTACGAAACCCAAAATCCCAAGTAGGATCTAAGGGTGTTCCCAAAGGTGAAACAAATTTTGAGACCACCTCGTTTTTGTACAAAGAAATAGAAAAAAGCGAAGGTTTGTATTCCATCTTGTGTTTTAAAAACGAGCCAATTCAAAGGTTTGTATCCTCATCCTTTTCTTCTGGCATAAACTGGAATCTGGGTTTTAGAAGAGATTTGAGAGATTCTGAGCTCGACCAGGTTGCTTTGCTCCTTAAAACTATTGGTCCCATTTGCTTCGACCCTCTTTCTGTAGATTCCCGTATTTGGAAGCCTTTACCTTCGAGATCCTTTTCTTGTGCTTCTTTCTTTGCTTCCTTGTGCTTCTATCCATTGTCTCAACCTTTTCATAACAAGGAAGTTTGGTCCAAACCTGTCCCTCCTAAAGTTGGAGCCCTTTGTTGGGAAGTCTCCCTCGGGAAAATCAACACTTTGGATGTTTTGCAAAAATGAAGACCTAGTCTTTGTACCTATCCTAACTGGTGTACCCTATGCAAAGCAAACGAGGAAAGTTGCTACCATCCACTATACTTTAGTGTGAACTGTGTGGGAGGAACGAAATGCTAGAATCTTTAATGACAAGGAGAGGGATCAAACATGCGTGTTAGAAAGTATCTTATGTAGGGCCATAAGTTGGGTAAAATCCTTGGATCTGTTCTCTTCCTACACTTTTGATGACATAAAGAGAAATTGGGAACAACTAGCTAAAAGTTCTGCAGTCAGAAGCAAGCCGGTGGTGGATTGGAAGTCTCCTGATGCAGGCGTCATTAAACTAAACTTTGATGGCAATAGTTTGGGCAACCTGGGGCCATCTGGAATAGGGGGAGTCTTTAGAAATGATGAGGGTCAGATTGTAGCTCTATTTTCTGGTCCTATAGGGTGGGGAGACTCATTAAATGCAGAACTCCAAGCTGTGTTACAAGGAGCAGAATATGCAAAAGAGTTGGTAGTGGAGCATTTAATGATTGAAGGTGATTCCAAATTGGTTATTGGATGGCTAAAAGAACCAGAGACGGCAGCCTAGCCGTACAGGGGGGCTTTGAGAAGATTTAAGTGGCTGACTTCAAATATTTCAGTCATAGTTCAATGGGAAAGAAGATCGGCAACTGGGCTGGCTGACCTCCTAGCTAAACAAGGAGTACATAGGAATCAACTCTTTTGGGCTCAATTGTAAGCTTTATGATGTAGTTTGGAGCCTGCACCTCGCGCCTCTTAGTGGGGAATTGTATGATGTATACTTAGTTCTTTAATTAATAAAATTTTCATTACCATTATCTATAAAAAAAAGCAAGAGAATCAAGTGAGAGTTTTTCTTTTCTTTTTCCCGTAAACAGAATGAGGAAGAACCACTGATCTCATATATCAATTGAGCTGAAACCAGATCACCAACACCAAAATACCTTGAAATCATCGAGGTATGAGAGACGATATCCCTTTCAGCCATTTCATCATATAAAAGGCATGCTTCATCAACGAATCCACATTTCAAAGACATATCCAGGAGACAGTTCAGGATATAAATATCTGACTGGAAACCATACTTCACTATGTTATTATGAATCTGTTTTCCTTCTACGAATGCCTCCAAACCACTACAAGACTTAGAACAAAAGGGTAAGTAGGGTGATTTGGGTCAATACCTGGTCGACACATATCAACAAAAAAGACTATAGGTGGTAATGTCCATTTTGGGATCCATCCTCTTGTCACAAAAGTCTACAAATAAGGGCTTGGGTGCGGGATTTGATGAAAAACAGAAGAGGCTAGATGCATCTGGCGAGCAGAGTTGCATAAATCAATGAGCTTGATTGCAAGAAAGCTTGAATTTTTTAGCCCATTTGTGAATAATTGCACGAGTATTGCAAACGGTTCTCACCGTTTCTGAGAAACCTCCCCATCTCTCACCATCACCTCCCCTCTCCCCCCCTCTCTTAGGCGGCCATCTACTCTACCCCATTGAACCTCAACTAATATTTTTGATAGGAAACAGCAACTTTCATTAGATAATTGAAAAGATTACAGGCGTACCACCCACAAAATGGATGGAAAAAGAAAATCAAAAACTTACAAGTAGGCCCAAAACAAAGCCTCCCTAGTAACTCCATGCTTAGCTAAAGTGTCAGCCATTCCATTTGTTGACTTTCTTACCCAATTAAAGTGCACCCTAATCTCCCTTGCTAAGCTAATAATCTCTCTTAGAGGCTGTCTAAGAGACCACACTCCCAGGTTTCCAGTTTGCATCCACTTTATTACCAGCTTGGAGTCTCCTTCCACTTCTAATTGCTGCATGCCCCATTGGTTTGCCAGTTTCAAACCTTGAAGTAAGGCCATTACTTCTGCCCTTAATGAATCTCTCACCCCAATTGGGCCCGAGTAAAGGGCCAAGACTTTTCCTTCCTCGTTTCTGTACACACCCCCAACTCCCGACTGAGTTGGATTACCCAAGGAGCTTCCATCGAAGTTTAGCTTCACCTTGAACTGAGGCGGTGGTACCCAACAATCTTGTACCACATGGGAGGAAGGCGATGATATAGCTATAACACTCCAATTTCTAATTAAGTCTGCTGAGGAGAAATCCTTGAAGAGATGATGTACTTTCAACCAGTGCATAACCTTGATGGTGACAACCTCCACAAGTGCTTCCTTGGATTTTTCTTGCCCTAGGAAAATCCTATTGTTTCTCTCTTCCCAAATTGACCATAGGATGGCAGCTCTTGTTATTCTCTACATTACCCTGCCCCTTTTCCTTGGCTGTTGGAAGAAGCTAGAGTCAAAAAGGTTCAACACACTTGAGGGAGGGTTCCATCTATAGCCAAACAAAGAAGAGAACCAATTCCTCAAATAATAAGCAAAAGGACAAGAAATCAAAAGATGAGTTGCCGTCTCACCATTTCTTAAGCAAAGGTAACAAACATGTGGGGAAAGGCTCCAGTCTGGTCTTTTTCTTTGAAGTACATCCATAGTATTGATTTTTTGAAGAGCCACTTCCTAGCAAAAAGTCCTAACTTTTGGTGGCACAGGAGAATACCAGATATTTTTAGCAGGAAAAGAGACAAACACAAAAGAAGATTGGACTAAGGCGTTGAAGAAAGATGAACAAGAGAAAGTCCCTAAAGAGGACTCTTTCCAAATTCTACTATCTGGGCAGGAAAGATCTAGGAAAACTGAATTCAACACAGTGAATAACTCATTTGCAGAAGCCAATTCTAAATCCCTCAACCCTCTTCTCAAACCCTAATCCCAAGTCCCCTCAGACACACGAAGTGAGGAGATGGTTTTGAATTTATTTAGGGAAAGAGATTGATCTACTGTCATTAAAGGTTTTCCTCAATTCAAAACATACATTCGTTAGTTGGAGAGGCGGTCCCCCAGTTTTAAGCATTTGTCATCGACGACACAGTTTCAGTGCATTCCGCCAGTCGCCAGCAATACCGTCTATTGAATTTTTTAGCCCATTTGTGAAGAATTGTGTGAGGATTTGATTGAATTGGTGAATATGAACAGTCAATTTTAACAAATAGATGCATTTGTCTTCTGGCCTTTAATTTCGTTGATGAGTGACCAAACATGATCTCAGGAAACATGTTGCCCCTTTTCGAAAATCAGGGCAGGGAATGCAGCTGTAGTGGTACACAGGATCTAGTTCTTTCACCATTGATTACAGAGAGAAAGAGAAGAGGGAAGCAAGGAGATGGGCAGAACGAGAGGTGACCGGGGAGGAAGACTGCCCCCCAAAATCATTGCAAAATGCAGCATAGGGTATTTTGGGAAATTTTGAAGAATACATCAGTCATGTGATGTCACATGTGACGGAGTGTGACGGAAAATTAACGATAGGGGAAGTTTTAGACAATTGTCAGAAAACTTAAGGGTACTTTAAGACAATAATCAAACAGTGAGGGTACAATTTGTCAAATAGCTAAACAGTAGAGGTAGTTTAAGAAATTTGCCCTAAATTCTAATTAAATTTTGGTAAATTCCCCTTTAGTACCCTGAACTTTGGGGGTAGTGTCAAGTTAGTACCCGAACTTTCAAACGTGTCACTACAGTACCTAAACTTTCAAAAAGTGTCAAGTTGGTCCCTGCTGTTAACCGACTGTCAGTTATCTGTTGAAAATGTCAAAACTACCCTTCAAAAGAAGACACTGTTCATTGTCTTCTACCTTGAGACTGAACTGGTTGAGGTGTTTGAGATTCTGGACTAATGAAGTCATTGACTTCTACCTTTAGATGTGAAACACATTCTTGCATAGTTATTTCTTTGCTTTCAGTTATTGCTTCTTGCTATCATATTTCATGTTTTTTCTCTCTTTTTCTTTGAAGATAACCGGTTCAGTCTCAAGGTAGAAGATAATGAACAGTGTCTTCTTTTGAAGGGTAGTTTTGACATTTTCAACAGATAATTGATGGTCAGTTAACGACAGGGACCAACTTGACACTTTTTGAAAGTTTAGGTACTGCAGTGACACGTTTAAAAGTTCGGGTACTAACTTGACACTACCCCAAAGTTCAGGGTACTGAAGTTGAATTTTCCCTAAAATTTTTCATAGTTACTAATAGAAAAAGTTAATGGACATAGCTCTAGTCTCTCTCTCTCTCTCTCTCTCTCTCTAATGTCTAATGTCTAATCACTAACAACTCAGCTCTTGTGGAGTTGCCATGCTCAATGGACCCTGAAAAAATAGCTAAGGTGATGCTAAAACTGTCTCTTATGGTTCCTCAGACACCTGAAGGTTCCAGATTTCCCAAGCTACATCCATCGGAATTGGTCTTTATCTTCAGTTGGTGGCTGCTGTTGCAGACAGCTATTGTGCTTAATTGTGGGGGACACAACTACGCATTACCATCCTCTAAGGATATTTTCCAAGGAAAAGAGGGAAAAGATCTCTAGAGTCTATTCATTGTGTCATTTTGATTGAAACGCTCTAGATAATATCTTCTTTGGATCAGTTCTTTCCATTGAAAATTCTATTGTTGTTTTCTTCCAAAATTATCTAAAGAAAAGCTGCTCTAGGGGGAAACTGACTGAAGAAAATCTGAAGATGGGAGAGTTTGTGGAGGTAGGCCGTTGGAAAAAAACTTTGAAGATTGAAGCTAAGGAGCTCCTATTTGAGGAACAGAGATTAAAAGGTCAGCTGAGCTTGAAAATCAGGGAAGCAAAGAAAGGGATGGTGCTGTCAGAAGGTTTGGGGGTGATTGAAGGGCTCAACGAGTTTGTGGAAGGTGCAAGTAACAAAGGCAAACAAAATAGTTGGAAAGAGTTTCTCTCAGAAACTGGAAGAAGATTTGTAGTAGAGTGTAAGAGAAATTCTAAAGGCTTTTTCATTTCTTGGACAGAATTTTTTGGCAAGGGTAGGAAGCAGATGGTCTGTTTCCCAGAGGGAAGGAAAAGTCAGGGCTGGAAGGCAGTTCATTGGGTATTATGTGAACTGCTGCAATGGTTGGGTGCTAAAAGAGAAGTAGCAGAAAAAAGGAAGATAAGCAGTTCTACTAGTATGGAGAGCAATAATAAGCAAGAGACTCTTATAATGACAGCTTGAGCAGGTAAACACAGAATGGGAGTAAACCTACAGAGAGGAGATTGGGAAAGTAAACTGATAGTTAAAGCTTCAGCTCAGATTCTAGATTGGAGGGAAGTTGCAGATTTGTTAACAGCAAGCTTGAAGTTGAAGAGTATGTTTATATTAACACCCTTTGAGAAAGACAAGGCTTTGCTGGATTTGCTTGAGAATAGAGTAGAAGCTGAGGCTTTAAATATCCAAGCTGAATTTGGGAACTTCACACTATCAAGATGGTGTCCAGGATCAAACTCCAAAGATTTCTTTGTTGAAGACGGAGTGCTGGTGCGTTTCTTAGGCCTTCTCTTTCACTTGTGGAAGCAAGAATTAGCTGAAGCCATTGCTCTGATGTGTGGAGGATCACTAGGAGGTGTCTCTTGGGGGGACCTCTTTTCAGCTTCCATTTTATTGAATGGAGTAAAACCTGAGGAGATTCCTCGGAAGATAGAGGTGCGAGTTGAAGGACAATTTTACTCAGTGTGGCTGGCTTCATCCATTGAACATGCGCTTTGGAAAGATGCTCGTAGGGAGGGAGATGAGAAGGTTGAAGAAGAAGAATTGCGTGGCAATAAAGGATTGGATGGTTCAAACAAGAATAGCACTTTCACTAAAATGGAAAAACAAATGTTGGAGAAACAAAAGGTAGTATTCAGGGGGAAGGTCTTATGCGTGTAGAAGAAGAAAACAGTCTGGAGGGTGGTTGGACTTTTGCACAGGTTGTAACTGGCGCCAATATGGTTTTCTTAAACAAGGAGAAGGTGTTGGTTCAGGGAAGAACCGAACCTAGGTTTGATAAAACCAAACCGAACTTTGGGATGAATGTGTGTGACCCTATTAAAAGTCACGTGAAGTCGCGAGTCTTTAAGAATGGGCCATGTAATAAGCTAAAGCCCATGTTGAGGGAACTAAGTGTTAGTAAAGGCCCAAATGGGTCAGCGGGCCCGACCCAGTCAATTAAAAAGGCGCTTGAGCCTTTAAAGACTCACGTGACTGGGGATAGATCTAAGGCAAACGACAGAAATCGTCTATCATTGTCTTCCTCAAGCTCTTCGACCTCTGCGAAGAACCTTTTTAATCGTCAATTAAAAAGGCGCATGAGCCTTTAAAAGCTTCGTCGGCTGGCTCTCTACGGTGGCTTCCAGTGAAAAAACCTCAACGATCATCTCCTGATCGTCGTAATCCGTGCTGTCAGAAGAAGTAATCCAGAGAAATGCGACTTGAATCTTTTGTTTGAAGAGGAGGATTGCTTTGATACTGATTTTGAAATTGAGGATACTTTGAGCCTTGGCAGTATCGACTTCTCTCAAACAAAGGACCTCTTTGAAGATGGCATTTAAACACTGAAGTGTTGTTCCTAGAGGAAGACGTTTGTGGCTCTTTGACAGGATTTCAAGCGGCAGCTCCCTCCCCCCCGCTAGGTTGTACTTCACATAAGGTCTGTATGGGTTCAACAGCTGTTATGGAAGATGCACAGGGACATCTACTCCAACAAACAAACCCACCTTTGGACTGCAACATGCTCAAGTTATCTATTTAGGGGATCAAAACTCATTATTGTCGTTCTACGCAGAATCACCGATTAGGAGGCAACTTTTAATGGTAGCTTCGGCTACATTGGTTAATACAGATTTGATTGAACCTAGACAACTTCCAAGGATCAATCAATCAGGAGGACCATGCCTAGATTCGATGCCTTCGATAGCACCTTCAACTCTTGTTCCCACTTTACCAATTCCCTTTGATTCAAATACGCCTGTGGATTTGTTTTTTGCTACTAACAAGGGTCCTTTGCCTGGAATAGGTACTTCGGCTTCTCAACCAGAAGGAATGGCCAACGGAGGGGAGAGTGGGACTGCGGTTAAGGGTTGTGGAGAAGAGGAGGGGGAGTTCTTATTGAAAAGGAAGCAGGAAGAAGAATTAGAGAGAATTTGGGAGCGGATTTGTGCTCTCTTGGAGGATTATAAAGAGAAAGAAGAGCAAATGGAGGTTACCCCTACAAAATTGAAACAGAAGAAGGAAATTGAGGACAAAATTGAAAGCCTGGAACAGGGACCGTTTTGGGAGGATAAAGGATTTAAAGTCTTTCTTGTTGACTCAAATTGAAGATTTGGACAAAAAGAAATCTCAAAGGACTATGAATGCACATGAACGAAAGTTGAGATGGAGTTTAAAGAAGGAATTAGAAGAGGTCCTGTTGCTAGAAGAGATTTCATGGAGGCAAAAATCAAGGTTTAAATGGATCAAGGAAGGAGATGGGAATACAAAATTTTTTCATGCGATGGCCAATGGGAGGAGGAGGAAAAATTTTGTAGCACAACTTGAGATTGATGGAGAGGAAATCTCCTCTCAAGAAGAGATAGCTAGATCGTTTTAAGTCAATTCTGAGAAGACCTCTTGATTGTAGGGTGGAAGTGGATGGTCTAGACTGGCCAAGTCTTTTTGAGAGGGACAGAGGATGGTTGGAAAGAAACTTTGAGGAGGAAGTGATCAGACAAGTAGTTTTCTTAATGGATAGATTTAAGGCTCCTGGGCCAGATGGATTTACGATGGCCTTTTATCAAGGTTGTTGGGACATAGTTAAAAATGATTTATTTGAGGTCTTCAGGGAGTTTGAGGATAATTACGTTGTTAGTCCTGGAGTAATGCTACTTTTGTAGCTCTTATTCCCAAGAAGGCAGTCGCTAAGCATCCTAAGGACTTCAAACCAATTAGCTTGGTGACTAGTGTTTACAAAATTTTGGCTAAGGTCTTATCCTTGAGGATCAAAGTGGTACTTCCCTCTCTAATTAGTCAAGCTCAAGGTGCTTTTGTACAAGGAGGGCAAATAGTAGATCAGATTTTGATAGCTAATGAATGTGTGGAGGAGATGAAGAGATCAGGTAAAAAAGGCTTTGTCTGTAAATTGGATCTTGAAAAAGCCTATGATTTGGTGGATTGGAGCTTCCTCTTAGAGGTGCTAAGTAAGTGTGGGTTTGGGAAAGATGGTGTGAGTGAATTAAGGGTTGTCTCACTTCTTGTCGTTATTCTATCCTTGTCAATGGAGTAGTTAAGGACTTCTTCCTAGCTTGTAGAGGCCTAAGACAAGGTGATCCACTCTCCCCCTTTTTATTCACTCTTGTTGCTGATATGTTAAGTAGATTTATTTCAAAAGCAAATAGGGAGGAGGTAGTGAGTGGTTGGAGAATAGGAAGAAATAGTGTGCCTGTGACTCACCTTCAGTTTGCAGATGATACTGTAATCTTTTGTGAAGGAAGCAATTTGAGGAAGGTTGGGAACCTTAAGAACTTAATTAATTGTTTTGAAAAGGCCTCAAATCTAAAAATCAACTTTGAAAAAAGTTGTGTGGTGGGAGTCAATATGGATGCTCAAGAAATAGATGCTATTGCAGGTTGCTTAGAGTGCTCCACCTCATCCTGGCCCTTAACTTATCCAGGTCTTCCCCTAGGAGCTAACCCAAAGAAAAGCCGCTTTTGGATCCCTGTTGTGGAAAAGTTTGGAAAGAAGTTGGTAAGCTGGAAAAAGAATTATATCTCTATGGGGGGTAGAGTGATTTTGATCAAATCCACACTTTCTAATTTGTCGGTTTACTTTTTGTCTGTGTTTAAGATTCCTACTAGGGAAGCTAAGAGGATAGAGAAGATGATGAGGGACTTCTTGTGGGAGTCGGGGCAAGAGAAGAAGGATCATTTTATTAGATGGGAGATAGTTAGTTGAAGTAAGGAGGAAAAAGGATTAGGATTAGGGAATACTACTTTTAAGAATGTAGCTCTTCTAGGTAAGTGGTTGTGGAGATGGCCTTTAGAGAGGGAGAGGTTATGGCATGAAGTGGTGGCAAGTATCCATGGCTATTCCGGAAATGGTTGGGATGCAGGGGTATCTAGACGGGCAGCTCTTGCAACACCTTGGAAGTCAATTCATGGCATCCTCCCACGGTTCCTACGCTTTGTAAGGTATGATGCTTGCTCTGGGACTCGTGTTCTTTTATGGGAAGACACTTAGGTGGGAAATTTGCCCCTTAAGGATCTGTTCCCTTCTCTCTTCTCTATTTCCCTTTATAAAAAAGAACCTGTCTTCCTTTCTTTTGTCCCCATATACCCCTTTGTCGACAAATTGGGATGTTGGCTTCTGTAGAGGGTCGAGGGATGAGGAATCCTTATCAGTTTTTGAGCTCTTATTGTTACTTGATTCTGTTTGCCTGGACCCATTAATTTTTGATAGGAGGATTTGGACTTTGACTCCGAAAGGGTCGTTTACTTGTGCATCTTTCTTTAATTTCCTTTGCTCTAGTTCCTCTCCTCGGGCTTTCCCAATTAAGGAAGTTTGGTCTAGGCCTATTCCCCCAAAAATTGCTGTGTTTTGTTGGAAGTTTACTATGGTAAAATCAATACGATGAATAACCTGCAGAAGAAAAAACCTTTCTTGTGTTTATCCCCTAACTGGTGTATTTTGTGCAAAGCACAGAATGAGGACTGTTACCACTTATTGATTTTTTGTCCTTTTGCTGCAGCCATTTGGAATTGGGTATTTGATTTGTTTGAGTGCAGGTGGAACTTGCCAACTAAGGTAAATTTGCTGTTTTCCCCTTCTACCTTTGTRTGGACCACAAGAAGAGGGAGARTCATGTTGAAGTGTATAAGAGCAGCTCTCCTTTGGACTATTTGGGAAGAGAGAAATTCTAGAATTTTTCAGGAGAAGGAAAGAAGCATTCTTGAGGATTTAATGAAGACCTGGTTCAGTATTCTCAAAGTCAAACCCGATTTAAGAGTGTATTGTTACAAGGACTATTTTGTGGCTGAAATTCTTAAGGCTCTTTGAAGATTATTTCTTTGAGGATTTAATGAGGAATTGGTCTCCAGTTGCCCTCACTTCCTCTGGGAAGCCTAGAGTTCAAGTAATTTGGACTCCGCCGATGGAGGGTTTTGTTAAGCTGAACTTTGACGGAAGTGGTCAGGGTAACCCAGGACCGTTTGGGATTGGTGGTGTACTGAGAGATGAGAACAGCAACATCATTGCCTTTTTTCGGGACCGGTGGGGATAGGAGACTCTGTGAGGGCTGAACTCTTAGCTGTGGCACAGGGGGTACAGATTGCTTATCAACTTGGAGTGCAAAACTTGATAATTGAAGGAGACTCCAAGGTGGTAGTAGGATGGTTGGCTGACCTGGGTACTGTCACTTGGAACTTTAAGGATATTTTAAAAAAGGTCAAATGGCTATTGAGGGGCATGATAGTTAGAGTTCAGTGGTTGGGTAGATCGGCTAATGCCTTGGCTGATTATCTTGCTAAACAAGGGGCTACTCGGGTTTCATTGTATTGGGCTTCTTTGTAATTTTCTTTTTCCTTTGTTATGTTCTTTAACTAAAGGGTTGATGGTTTCTTCCATCTTCTCTCCTTAAAGGGGAGGTAGCATCTCGTGCCTCTCCCTAAATTGTACTATCTTTGGCTTTGATTTAATAAATCTGACAATTCACTGATAAAAAAAAAAGCTCCTCTAGTACATGTCAACATATTTTTTTAATGGAAGTTTCTGCATGTGCTCAGTCATGAAAATGACATGGTATCTGACATGTGAAATTCCAATGATGAAGTGGCCTTATTACATTGTACCTGACAGATGGATTCAAGATTTCTTATAATTACACATCCAACAGTTCCTATGTCCAGCTACATGCTCAACCACATATCTCATTTTCAGGGATGCTGCTATCTTTTCATTGTAGATACCTTAGATATGATTCCATTGGATCAGTTTTTACCTTTTGGTAACTTTTTACCTGCTACATTTATCTTGTTAAGACATTAAAAATTGGTTTTCTTTTCATGGCAGGTTAAGCTCGTTAAATGCCTTGTACAGAATATTGTAGTAGACATCTCCTTCAATCAGCTAGGAGGACTCTGTACGCTATGCTTTCTTGAGCGGGTATGATTGGAGATTCACTGTAGTATTCAAAATTTGGATCAATTAGTTATTGTTGACAAATAATACTACTTACATTGTTATATGTTAGAGAACTTAGAGTCACAATGACCTGGCATATTAGTTCGAGTAACTCAAGGTAGTGACCAACAGTTTTTTTGTTTTCACAGGTATTTGCAGTATTGAGATAATGTGAAATATTTAATCATGGAGATATTGTTTCTGATTATATGTTCTGCTGAAAATATTTAGGTTGAATCTTTTCTTGTTTCCTTTTAATGATCGACTGTCTTTTATTTCTGATTTCCTTTTTTGGTTTCTCTGTCACGATCTATTGGAAGATCTGAATGAGCAATCCTGGTGGGAGAAGTGTGGGGAATACTATGATGGAAGAGGATGTCCTGAAATGGACAGATAAATGGCCAGGATTTGTTAGGAACAAAATGGGGAGACAAAGATGGTGTAGGCAATTCAAACTAGTTGTTAACATGTTATTAATCCAGCCTTGGGAGAGGCAGCAGAGGCCATCTGGGTCATTTCCAAATCTTGAATTTGGATCATCTCCAGCACATCCAATGGATGACCAACCAGATTTGTTTCCCCCTCCTCAACAATGATGATCCACTTCGTATTTCCTAAATGTTCTATGCAAACAATTTTTTTATTGAACTCCTTTTTAAGGTAAATGACTTTCTTTTAACATAGTGGAATTATCGTTATTCTTTTAAATTCCAAAAAGTCCACGTTTCTTTTCAGAAAAAAAAAAGATACAAATTGTATTGTTTCCATTCTTTGCCCCTAATTTAGTAGTTGAGTATTTATTTTTCTGATGAATAATAGAAATTTCATTGATTATATTAAAATATGTAATATTATACAGATCCCAAGCATCCTATTGGTATGGTAGCTGGGAAACCACCTGCACCACCACATGGTCTTCACTCTTATTGCTACAAAACTGTTCCAATTTTCCCCAAAACATTGGCTGATCTTTGGATCCATTTCACATTTATAACCCTTTCTCTTCTCAGCATCTTGATTTCCTTCATAGTATTCTTGTATTGCCAAGTGATCAGCTCCTCATTCTCGAACCACTGAATCACCACTTTTGAGTCCCTTACCATTTCTATTTTTCTGTAATCATTTAGCCTGGCTAGTCTCAAACCACTTTTTCCCATAATGTAGTAGCTGAAGTATCGATAAAAAAATTGTAGCAGTTGATGTTTTCTATGCTTTAACCATTCCTTTTCTTGTTGTAACTTATGTTACCTGGATACCTACACAATGGTATGGTAGTGTATCATGTTAGATATTTCAATTTTTAGTTTGACTTTCATATTTGACACCTTGTCCATATAATGGTGGGCCATACCAGAAGAACTGCCTAACCTGTGGCTATTCCTGAAGTTGGACTGAAATTAAACTTTGATGGTTGCAATCTAGGCAACCTTGGTGAATATAGCATTGCAGAGGTAATTAGGGATGATTTTGGTAATATCATTCTTAGCTATCAGGACCCCGCAGAGTTTGGTTCCTCATTAAGAGCTGAATTGGTGGCTGTGACTCAAGGTATTAAGCTGGTAGCATTAAATAATTGGAGAAGCCTTGTAGTGACAAATAATTGTTAAGTAGTGATTCCGTGGTTGTGTAACAATGAATAGGTGCCTTTTGAACTTCTGAGAAGCCAAAGCATTAGGAAACAACATGAACTGCTCATTCAGGTGGGTTTCTAGATCTGCCAATGATTTTGCAGATGCTCTAGCCAAATCTGGGGTGATCAGATAAAGCTTGAATTGTGCTATGCTGGTTTTTGGCCTGTGCCGATTGTAGACTTGGTTTTTGGCCTGGGATTGAGATGTTAATTGCTTTTCCTGTTTTCGTACCTGGTTTTTGGCCTGTGCCAATTATACACTTAATCATAGAAGTCTTTTTTTTTTCCCTTTCTTGGATAGCAAGAGTTTTTTCCCCAATATTGACTGTAATTCATTTCTGTTGACTATAAAAAAGTATACAGAGAAATTGTGCCAAGCACCCCGTTTAATAGGCTTGCCCTTGCTACCTAACCCACTTGTATTGTGTTTTCCATTTCCCTATTTCCTTGCCTTGGGGGGGAGGGGGGAGATAACAGCAAATTCTCTGATCTAATTCTATGTGACTATACCTCAAATCAACTCATATTAACACCACCTTTTTTTTCCTTTTTTTTATTTATCACATATAGGAGCTAGTCATCCCTCTCTGCATTTGCATCTTTTGCTACACATTTTTTGGACATGCTTTTTGATAATCCAACATTCTACTCCATACCAATTGCTGACCTTAACATTTTTCATTTGACTTGATTGGTATTCTCTGGTCACATAAATTCCACATGCACCATTCTATCCAAGGTTTAAAATGTTGATGTTGATGGAAATGCCGCTTACCAAAATATAGGACATATGTTGGAAATGTCGAGGGGAAATATTGTAAAAATTAGAGACCTTGTGGAAATATGCAAAGATATTTTGTAAAATGATAAAAGAAGCATTAATACATATTTCTAGACTATTATCTTATTCCCAACCATTATATAAAGTTAAGAAACTAAGATCAATAACAAATTAGTAAATGACGATTTACTGATTTATTATGCATTTTGATGTTTTTACAAGGTTAT
>NW_010729083.1:1365404-1603343 GCF_000365185.1 Nelumbo nucifera
AATAATCTATATTAATATACTGTATTATATTAATATAATATACTGATATATTATATTTTTAATGTACATTAGTCAACATCTTGTCGATATAATAGGAAAAACTGTATTTTTTTTGGTTATTTGGACCGATTTGGTCGACATTTCCGAAGTATAGGAAATGTCGGCCGACATAATGTAATTTTTATATTACCATCCATTTTCATGTCCGTGAGCCTCGACATCGACATATGTCGGGCGACATTAGCGACATTTGGCGACATTTGAAACCATGATTCTATCTCATCTACTCTGCTCTAGATCTATGTGCAACATCATCTTCAATTTCGGCTCCTTTTTGGTCTATACCAAGGTAAAGGAAGCAGTCACTTTGAGGTATCTCTTTGCCTTCCATCCTAATTGTACCTTGATCTTTTTTTTTTTTTTTTAATCTTGTGTTGCTAAATTTGCATGACAGATACCATCCCATTGCTACCTTTGATCCTGGAGTCATTCTTCATATCTCTTATTTTGCATTTTGTTGCACTCTGGACTTGTCAATCAGCACCCTCAATTGGCAAAAACATGCATCATGGAACCTCCTTCCGGATGTGCTTAGTCAATCCATTGATGACTAGTGTGATAAGAGTAAGGGTTGAAATCGTTGAACCCTGAGGAAGGTCCATGATAACTGAAATGCCTGATATCTATCTTTTAGTTGTTCCAACAATAGTCATTTCACTGTCATACATCTTAGTTAGGTTAATGTATTCATTTGGAACTCCTTTTTTTCAAAGCTCACCATATTATATCCCTAGGAATTTTATCATGTGCTGGATTAAAGGATAATGTAAAAATCTTTCATCCATTATCATGCTTTTCTACAATTGCCTAAGTAAATAGCTTTTACAGTTGATCTCCCTAGCATAAAGTCAAATTGGTTTTCAACATGCATGTTTCATGTTGTAGTTTTTGTGCAATCACTCTCCTAAAGTTTAATGGTGTGGCTTATAAAGTTAATTCCATGGTAATAATTACTATAAATTTGCACATTCCTTTTATTCTTATATAGATAACTTTTTGTTCTTCCTCAACTCCATTCACTAAGTATTTTCCTTGTTATTGATGTCTTATTGAACACCTTAGTCAGCCATAATAAGCATCTCTCATAGAAAAAAATGAAAATTTTCTTTTGCTATCAAAAAAATAAAAAGCATATCTCTCATAGATTTCCAAACGTAGATTAGAATGCCATCAAATCCTAAAGTCTTTCCCTTCATCTTTCTTAGAGCCTGTTTAGCAATGGATATCCTTATTCTGGGAGATTTTCAATCTCACCAAAGCAACTAAATATTCTAAATTGTGTTTAAGTCTAATTAGGTCTTATTGGGATAAGAAATTAATTTTATGCATAAATAGTCTTCATCTGAAGTTTGTTGAGACTATCATGTTGAAGTTTTTTGCTGAAGAGGAGATAACAGTTTATTCTCTTTAAACCTAAAGGGTATTCTTGTCATTATGAAAGTTTTAAAAGGTTAATGTCAAACGAAGCACTTACTGCACAATTAGTAAGTAATAAGTAGTGTTTCCATCAATTATGTCAAAATGAATTTCAAATATAGGTGGGCCTATTAGAATCTGACCAAACATACTAAAAGGTCAAAGTTTCTACTGAGTTTCAATCTTTTATCTCTCTAGTTTCTGCACAGAAATGAGGGTCAAAATAGGTGGCCCTATGGAACTGGGGAAATGCAACTTTTTTTTTTATCTCAACCCCAACCTAAGTAACCTGGAATACAGGTAGTAGGTCGATTCATTGTTTTCTGGTGGATTGGTAAAGGAGGTATTCAATATTTGCATTGATTCCTTTCAAAAAAGGGGAAAAAATGCTTCCTGGCATGTGTTTAACTTTGGTCAGAGTTCCGGCAAAATATTCCTAAGGTACATATTAAAAGATGGATCTTTGATAATCTGTGCAAATTCTTTTGAATACATGAATTTATTTATTTTTCTGTTGTTTTGGCTTGTATGTTTGTACTATGTGGATGCGGAGTATGACTTTTCTGGTACATCCCTTTTGGCAGATTGATCAACTTATTGGTAAAGATCACCTCTTTAAACGCAGTATTATACTGATAAAAGCTTGGTGCTATTATGAGAGCCGCATTCTTGGTGCTCATCATGGCCTGATTTCTACATATGCTTTGGAAACATTGGTGCTGTATATCTTCCATCTCTATCACTCGTCATTAGATGGCCCTCTAGCAGTGAGTTTCACTACAAATTAACATGGTTGTGTTGTGTGTATATGCATCAACTCATCTTTAATAAAATGCTACCTGTTTATAGGTTCTATATAGATTTTTAGACTACTTCAGCAAATTTGATTGGGATAATTACTGTATCAGTTTAAATGGCCCAGTCTTCTTATCTTCTCTGCCTGAAATAGTTGGTAAGCAATATCTTTTTTTCCTCCCTCTCTTTGAGATCGAATGGATTCAATTGTTCATAGATCCTGATACTTGTGTGCCTTTTGCAGCTGAGGTACCGGAAAATGGTAGGACTGATTTGTTGCTTAGTAAAGAATTCCTTAAGAATTGTATGGACGTGTTCTCAGTTCCTGCTAGGGGGAATGAGACAAACTCCCGAGCATTTCCCAAGAAGCATCTTAACATCATTGATCCATTGAAAGAAAATAACAACCTTGGACGCAGTGTGAGCAAAGGTATGTAGCAGTTTTTCCTTCTTGGGTAGTCTTCAGGTCATTGTGTTAACAGAGCTATGGAGGTCTTTCTCGATGTTCCATTCCAGTCGCATTTTTTTCCTGAATTTTTTCAGAAGGGAAATTCTCAAGAGCAAAGCTTGAAGTAAAGAATAACTCTAAAGCTAGAAAACCAAGTATTTAATTGAGTTTTATGAAGACCTTGGGGAACCTTGCTGATATTTCCCATGAATTATTTTTTAAATACATTGATGGTTATGGTCACTCCATGAAAATGTTTGAAATTTAAAAACCTCCAACTTAAGCTAACGTCAATGTTTTTTCAGTGTAAAACTTCTTCCACTTTCATTTGTTAATTACGTATGTCTTCACACAGGCAACTTTTATCGCATACGTAGTGCATTTACATATGGGGCCCGAAAACTTGGCCGCATCCTTTTGCTACCAGGGGAAAGTTTAGAAGTTGAACTGAAAAAGTTTTTTATGAACACATTGGATAGACATGGGAATGGGCAGAGGCCAGATGTGCAAGATCCTGTCCCACATTTTTGTGATAATGGATCTGGTCTTACATCATCAAAATCAGGCATTGGGAAAATCAGAGAGGATAAGTCTCATTCAGAATCTCCATCCATTGATTCTGGTGGCACAATGGGAGAGTCATCATTATGTGAACAAATCAATGGTGTCAGGATATCAGGGACAGAAAGAGAAAGTGGAACTGAAATTGCAAATGAACCACAAAGTTATTCCAACAAAGTTGTTCCTGCACCATTGGAGTTTGAACCAGGTGATTCTGCACATGGGCATGCTGTTTCAGGACATCGTCTAGATGGGGATGCAAAGGACCTTGCTACATCCAGGGTTGAAGATTCACGAAACATAAATGAGACGACATCTAGCTCTGCACCTCCAAGAAATGGGAAGGGTACTTCATTGTTTGGAAAAGCACAAAATGCACCTCGCCTCCACTTCTCCCAATTATTTCCCAGAAATGGGAAGCCTGGAAGTGGAAATACCAACTTTCCAAAGCCAGTGGACTCTGGAATGCATGAGAAGGTATCTTCTTGGTTTCCACCAGTAGGAGCAAGCAGTTTTTATTCACAAGACATGGAAGAGACTTCTACGGTGGCCAGTAGTACAATATATTCTTCAAGTAGTCACGAGGGTCCAACTTTTGGGTCAATTAACATTATAATGCCAAATCAAGTTGTCTATTCCTCAGAGGATTTATCTCCTGCATATGGAGAAAGGGACTTGACTGGCAATGCTGGAAGTCTTGAAGCCATGGATACCTTGGCAGATCTTAGTGGGGACTATGACAGTCATCTCTATAGTCTCCAATATGCTCAACAATGCCACGAATATCACGAATATACCTTCTGGGGCACTGTTCTGCCAATCTCTCCATCATCACCTCAGCTGCAGAACAAGCATGGGTGGGATACTCTTCGTCGGTCAATGCAGTTTAAGAGAAATATATATTCACATGTGAACACAAATGGTGTCATCCCAGGATCACAATTCTACACTGTAAACTCTCCACTATTGTCTCCTGGTGCCTTCATAGAAGAAACATCAAAACCGCGAGGAACTGGAACATATTTTCCCAATACGGTATATTCACTTCAAGGCTTTGGGTGTTTTGGATTTGAGTTATGTTGAAATTATTGTTTGCGGCTGCGTCTATATTTTAGATGATGGGGCTGTTTTGCAGCTTTGTGTTTCTTGTTGAACTTTGCAGATGGTGGGGCCTTTTTATCTCAGTGATTTTATGCTTGAAATTTTTGCAGAATCATCATTCATACAGGGAGAGACCCTCCCTGGCGAGGGGGAAGAATGCAATGGTGGTGACTCAAGGTCAGTTGCAGAGATCCTCTCGTAACAACGGCCGAGCTATGACACCACCAAAGATGAATGTGCTGGACAAAGGCAGCCATGAGCTGTCACAAGCAGACTTCCCAGTTCTTTCAGGCCATGGAAAGCCAGGGTCGTTGGAGTTGTTTCAGTCTGGCCACCCGACTGTGAAGAGTTCCTCACATTCCAATGGCTTTTCTGCCCAAACTGACAGACTTGAATTTGGGTCTTTTGGACATATGTCATTGGGTGCACACTCGGCACAAACAAGCAAGCAATCGGACTCTGGTACCACACACAATCAAGGGGCAATTTCAAATTTCCCAACTTCTGCGGCTCAGAGGATGAGACCTGTTTTGGGTATGCAGCAGGAGAAAAGGTACCGCAATGTTCTACATTATTAATATATTTGGCATTTGGGAACATATGCAGGATGTGTTCTAAGTTCTCTTCTTTGCCTTCCCCCCCCCCTCTGGTTCGGACCTGCAGGGTTGCAGTACAAACCTACCATCTGAAAGATGAAGACTTCCCCCCCTTATCCATCTGAATATGGGTTGCAAGGGGAGGATCTATGTATAGATAAGGTAGATGAACAGACTGAACAGCAGTAAATTCTAACAGACCAGCCCGGAGCTTGAACTTTTGCTTGCGTGCCTTGCTGTCGGCATATTTGAATCATCAGAAAAGAAATCCTTTTCTTTTGTTTTTTTTTTTAGTGTGGTGCACAATGCATATTGTACATTCTCCTGATTCTTTTTCTGATCTGTATTCCCCTTCTTCCTGGTAGCTGCTTCATACACAGAACCTCGTTGATGATTTTCACTCCGGGTCGTCCTTTGCACCATTGTTGGTGATAGATAAACAGAATTTGAGTTTGGTTATTTCTTTAGATAGATTTTCTTTCCCCAAGAAGCATGTGGTTTCATTATTACCCTAAGTAATCCAGCATTACTGCAATCTTTTAGTGAAGTATAAAAGGCACTAAAGGCCAGCCCATAACGTCAACGCTACCAGGAGACACCAAGAAGATTGCGTAAGCGCAAGTGCGCAACTTCATTACGGCCTTATGGGGGCCAACGGGTCAATTACATCTGGCCTTTGGTGCGCTGAAGTCGGGTGATGCGCCCTGCTGTGTTGCTTGTATTTGTTATTTCACATTTTAACTCGACTAAAACTCACAGGAGGACAAAATTTAACGCCTATGTTTGGTGTGTATTTCCCAATAAAATAATTACACTTTCAATGTGGAACTTTTGAATTAAAGGCCGTAGGTCGGTGAGCTGTTGATATTTTGGAGAATGCTAACAATATGAAAACCATCAACGGCTTTCCAAGTTACTGCCAAAAATGGGGTTGTTTTAGTATTTTACCTTTATTCTTTTGGTAAATTTATTGAAAATTAATTCATTCTTCCAACTTGGTGCATGTATAATTAGCACCAATCTTCCTTGCTTTAAAATGTTATGTCATTACGTGTCCAAATAAAGAACAGAAGGTAAAGAACAAATAAAGAACAAATCCTATTTTTGTATTGGCTATTTTGTCATTTAAGATATAGAGAGGGAAATCCAGATGGGCAACTAATTAATAAAACAAATATAAAATATGAAAGAAATATTATTCGGCTTAGTAGATAGTATAATAATTAACAAACAGAAGGTAAAGCATCTGTGCCCAAGCTCTGCCCAACCATAATAACAATAAGAAATTGAACAGAGTTTAATGGGCATAATAATAAGGTTTTTTTTTTAATTTGATTTAAATTTCCTAATTATAATCAAATAGTTGCAAGTTGAAGGGGCTAAAAGGGTTGGGGACAGCCCCCACCACGCAAAAAAAAACAAAAACCGGTAGTACATTAAACAGAATGGCAGAACGAGATTCACGCAACCGACCCTCTGTTGAATGATGATGATGAGTTTTAAGCAAATGTTTGGAAAAATGGATGCTTGAGCATAGGCTTCTTAAATCGAATTCAGACCTACCCACATGACACTACAGCTGTACATTGAGAACATCTCTCCCCTTGAATGGTAACATCTAACATGGGATGTTCTCAATGCACAGATGTACTGAAGCGTGGGTAGGAGATCCGAACTCCCTCAAAACACAAAGCGAGGACATATTGACATAATCTATTGTATTTGTATACCAAACCCTCTTTATGCATTGTTCGTGCTTTTGACATTCGCGTGGAGGGCAATGCCCAGGCTATCGAACTTAAATACAGACAACGTACACTCGATGAGCAGCAAGAAAATATGATGGAACTTAATGTGCATCGAACGTCGAAACTGGCTTAAGTGTAAACGGGCTACACCATTCCTTTACCTAGCAGAAATGGATATATCGTGTTCAACAAAAATCATGTCCAGATTGTGAAAACATAATTATATATTGTATGTAAGCTCCATAACAGTGTAGGATCTACTGATCTTTTATGGCTAAGGTTGTCCTAGAAGATTCAGCAAGCCTTCCAATCCAAGAATGTCAAAATGTAATCACAAGAATTAAGTAAATAATGAAAATAAACTCAAGCACTGTTTTCAAAACCGGACAGTCGGCCGGAAAAACCGGGAACCGGTCACCTGACCGGTTCTGTTTACCTCAAAAACCGTTTTTTCCCCCCAAACCATTGATTTTGGTCAACAAACCACTGAACCGGCCGGTTAACCGTTCAAACGGTTGACTATTTTTCAATTTTGTAATTTTTTTATTTTTTTGTCAGAATGGGCTGGCCATTCGGGTCGAATGGTCGAACCATTCAAACCGGTAACTGGACCCCTGACCGGTTCGTTTTTAAAAACCATGAACTCAAGTTTCATGTATAATTATGTATTTTGATGATAGAGGGTGAATTTATGAGGTGTGTAAAGAGTGCTTTCAGTTAAATTGAGAGTTCCAAGACCTCAATTTTTGCAGCATGAGGAAACCAGCATTGATAACCAAAGAAAAGAGGAAACCAGCAAAGTCACCCCTTAAATCACATTGTTTTCACTTATAACACCCCTTAATCACATTGCTTTCAAAGTGCACAACATAACCATATGCTGATACTAGATAAATTTCAGTTACGGTTAATATCCATGTGCAAAGATATCATACTGCTACATTCCTATATATAGAGCCATGCCCCATCTTGGTGGATGGGCTGGGATTGAAAACCAGTATACATCGTACAGCACATCTGACTTAGGCCGGGTACTTGAATCCAATGGAATGACTAAACTGCAAACTGATATGCCATTTGGGGAGTGAAGATATACATCTTACAATCATGAGAATCAACTTGAGTGCTGAATGATGTCAAAGCATCTTCTGGCATATCTTCATGCTGGCAGTAGATGCATTACAAAATAAGTACGAGTTTTACAAAAGAAAGAAAGAAAGAAAAGCCAAAAGCCTACCAAAAAAGAGCCAAAACATAAAGCAAGAGGACTGAGGTTTCTAGATATTAAAGAGGTTATACCAAGGCTGGAGGCAGTATAAGTGGCAATGAAAAGGCACAGTAAAGGCAATTCTTTAGCTGCAGTAATCTGTTCCTGGATTCTGTCTTAAATTTTGGTTTGGTAGACTCTTTTTCACTATGTTACCCAGATATGGCATGGACATAATTGGATATGCTGTCTACAGATGTCATAGGTTTGGAACTAATTGTTAAGGTTTTGATCAGTAGATAACCCAGGTCAAAGCCAGGTAAAAGTTAGGCAAAGACTCATAACTCAGATGGTTATGATTGCTTTGCATGGTTGGTTCTCTGAGAGATTAGATAGATGAACTTTTGCATAGTGAGTTCGACCAATTTTCATGTGCAACGTATTCCTCGATGGGTTCTGGATTATAAGTATTCTGAAACTACATGTTGGAATGGACATTTCCTTCTATGCACCTATGCAAGCACAAGTATCTATATTATAATCATCCAATCATCTTTGTTCAAGTTGTTCATGCATGTTTTAATCACCTTCCATATATCTCGTACAGAAACACTGATGGTTGGGTCAAGGCCCAATGCTTCCCATTTGGCTGTGATTGTGACTGCTTTTGAACACCGGTTCCAAAAGGCCACTACCAACCGGTTTCCAGACAGAGGGCCTGCCCAAACCTGCAACAACAGGACTCTTTCTATGAGATGGTACTTGGTGTAAGATATATATCTTAGTCTGTATTCTGAAATGATAATTGCAGCATGGACATCTCATTTTTTTTGGTTCTCAAGTCGGCATGTGTCTCCAAGTCAACACATGTCAAATTTCCCAAATTACAAGTGGTACTTGGCAGTATGGGAATGAAGAATTTATAGTTTTCTCCCACCAGGCCTTTTCTCCAAAATTGCAAACCTTGGGAACAGTGTACATCACAGAGATGACCATTTCCATTCATAATGTATTTGTGCACTTCTAACTGATGAGAGCAGAAGCTTTTTTCACCATAGTGGATATAAGTTTTCCAAAATGTCCTTCACAAGCATTACATTGTTTGAAATTTGATATATTGTCAACATTGCATTAATTAACCACAAGCTTAGCCTTATGGAAGCACCTCATGCACAAGTTATGATACTATAAAGATACACATTTCTGCTTTGGGAAATAAAAACACAGAATAATGCAGACATGGAAAAGGGAAAGAAGCCATGAAGAAAAATACCAATTTTTTCCATTTCCTCATCCAACAGTAATTTTTGGGGCTTTTCTAGTTTGTTTTGATTTTAATTTTTCTACTTGTCTTCTAGGTTATGGTTGCCATGCTTCATAAGTTTAATTGATCTAACGAGTCAAAGAAGTAAAATGAGTCATGGTGGAAAGTTCCAAAATTTAGAAAAGTTGAAATTGTGGGTTATCTCACTTTCCTTGCAGCTTAAGTGCTTTTTTGGATGGAATAGTGGGCAACATTCTGTTTGACTAAATTTTTGAGTCATTAAATACATTTTTCAGTTACCTATCCAATGAGCCAAGATCTTGGGAAACCAATCTTCTTCTATTGTCTTTTTTAAGTATTGCTTTTTCTTTTTTTTTTTTTTTGCTTCAAGAGTTCTACTATTCTTCTATATTCTTTATCTAAACTCCATGGCCATTATTCAATATTGGTCCCAGCTATCTGGTGTCTTGGGAGGGGTAGACTGGATATGGACCTAACCTTTGTCATTTATCTGTGCTATATGACTTTCTTCTAATTTCTCATTTGCTACAATCTTCATCCAACACTACTATCAATCTAACTACTTGTATTTCATTTCTATTATTACTTCCCATTTCAAAGTTCTTTCTACTTAATCCTAAATTTCCATTTTCTGTTATGTATAAATCAAAAGATTTTTATTATATTACATATAACAGGGGAAAAATTAGCTGACAGTTACTGAAAAAGATTTTCCACCCACTATTAATACCACGTGCAAAACCCATACTTCCCCCACTTGTATAATTAATAAAAATTCACCATTACAGGAAAAAAAAACAGTTACTGAAAAATAACTTCATAAACTTGGTCAGTTTGCCAGTTAACTCAGTCAAGTAAAAACCCAAAACTGATAAACTACTTTCCAATTCTAACTAGATTTAGATCAATTAGCTGACAAAAACATTGCTTCTTAGAGATATAGATGTAATCTTTGTGGGAGAGGTAGACCTGTTTGCAGTTGTCCTTTCCTTCAGCATAGACTTTCCGGCCTTGAACCCCAAGTGGGTCTGCAAGGAAAAAAAAAAGTGTTCTTAATTAGTCATTCTGCTAGTGCATGCTAAAATTGCACCTAGAGAACATGTCAGAACAAGATACCCAAGAAGAATATAAATCGTAGTAAGAACAAAGATACTACTTTTTAGTCAATGGGAACTAGATGACAGAGAGAAAAAGATGTTAGGGAACCCACCATTATGGTCATACACACATAAAGTGATAAAGATATTCCCCCAAATTCTTTGGCCATAATAGCAACATTAGTATGGAAATGAAAATATAGAATACCTTGGTTTACAGCAATGACCTCTTTATTGCTCAGAATCTCCAATGTTTCTGCAGTCATGTTTCTTACATCACAACCTATCAAAAGAGGTGCCTGTACACACAAAAAAGTTAGTAAACTATGCTACATGCTGTGCAACAGTCAACAGACCTTGTACTTATTGCCCCTTGATCTCCAACAATTGGAATTTGGGACTGTTATTTTTCATGTTGTTGTTAAGGATGTTTTAGACTAGTGAAGTTGTAAATAATACATATTGGTTTAACTTTTGAGAGATCAACATTAAAAAGCATGGCCTTGACTCATAAATTTGGTCTTCTTCCATCTAAGGTCATCTTGTGAAAGAATAAGATAGTAAGAAAATAGCTGAAGTTGATCATCTACTGAGGAAGACTCTTGACAAGACCAGAAAAGTAACATGAAGAGCTCCTAATATGTCATTTTAGATAAAAGGAGAATAGAAGATTAATTATAGACACTTGCAAGATATTTTTCCAAATAAAACAAAATCCTCTAGTCTTGCAGAACAGCACCTTCATCAATGCCCAAATACTGAAATGTGCACGGTACTCCTGGTAAGTCATGCCTCCATTGCCAACTTCTAACATATCTGGGTCTGCTCATAAAGGTCATGGAATCTATTAGCAAGTTGGCAGAAACTTTAATGGTTATAGCTTCCAAGTTCCAATCAAGTCTGCAATTAACAAAAGAAGGCATCCACCACTAAATAATATCCAAGTCTCTACAATGAAGACATGTCTTACCATTCCACCCACCAGGCCCAGCATATGCAGCCCACTTGTCATTAAGATCAGCGATTGTGGTCATACTTCCCAATAAAGAGAAAAAATATGATCAGTATAAAAAGGAACCAAGTTAATCATATTATGCACATCAATGACATGTACCTGCACAAATACTCCCGAGTCCTATAAAAATCCTAAATAAATAAGCTCCAGTTTCTGTTGCAGGCTCATTTTTGTTTCCATACTGTTATAGACTTATAGGTATACCACATGCTGGAATTCTCAAAACCCTGAAGAACACTGAATTACTGAACCAGGATTTCTATCTATTGGGTCACTGACTCACTGCCATGTTCATCAATTGGATTATGAAATTGAAATACTGCACTTCCGTTCAAATTACAAACCTTGCCCATGAGTCATTGATGTCATCCGTTGTTCGCCAACTATTTCCAACTCCACCTGCCCACAAGGCAGGGTCATCCACGCCCCTAATTAAAATGAAAACATCATTACTTTTAATTGAATGACTTTAAATGTACAAAAAGTGCAAAAAATCTTACTTACCATTCACAAAGTGAATAGAAAATTGTATGGCCAGTTGCATTTAGAGCATCACGCATAGGTGGGTATCTGGAAGTGATGGAAAACTGAATCAATTTAGGAACTGCTTACAAATGTTTTTAGACTTCTTACTTAAAGAGATTCAAGGTGAGGTTAAACCTTTTCTCTGGTTTGATCCCTAGGTTGTAACAGTTGTCATACTTCAAATAGTCTACACCCTGAATGAAAAAGCAAAAAAAATATAAATATAAATTGGAAATGAAGCGATGTAAATGAAAACAATTTGACAAATGTGGGATTCACCTAAATTGAGATGACCCAACTGCAGATTCAAAATTTCATTTCAAACTATTTAATTTGTACATAAATGAACTGGAATTCTCATGCCCCATTTTATGAAAAAATATAAAAAATCCTTACCCAAGATGCAAATAATTCAGCATCAGCACTCTCGTGAAAAAGGGATCCAGGCCGAACTTGACATGTAAAAACCCTAAAAGTTTCATTTGGATCAGAAGAGAGTGAAAATAAAGTGCTAATAGCATCTAAAATAAATTATGATGGAGGATTCATTTTGGTATTTCTTTGTTCACTTTCTCGAAGTCTTAAGCATGTACTAAATTCTATCCTTTTTACCCCAATAATTGTGAAATTTATCCTACCCAGCATCAGAATAAATACCAAGCTTGAGGCCCTTCTCATGTATATAATCAGCAAGGGATTTAATACCGGATGGAAAGGTTTCTGGATCAGGGACCAAACTGCCCTGCACAATCACATAGTTGTTATGTGGGAAAATCAAAAAATAAACAGAAAAAACTCTTTTTTTTCCTCTTAAGGAAGAAGGCTTGCCTTGCAAAATGCTATATTCTGTAGGGCTTTGGTCAGCAAAAAATTCAGCATGAAGTTGCAAGTTGCTGAACTTTAATGCATTGAGTTGCCAATCAGGAAAGAAAAAAGGTTTTCTAATCAGGTCAAGCAGGAAGCCTTCCTATTTGATCCCACCCACTTCTGACACAAAGGATAATGTGGCTGATCCAAACCATCCATTGACTGTGCAACCCACAGTCCATACTGACCCTGTAGTCAATCTTATATCAGAAATTTGTCCAATTGTTAATAGTTGCCCATACTTTTTTAATAGAAATTATCCATAAAATGGGGCCCATTTTGAACATGTGGCAAGATCTTTCTTGCTCAAATATTTTCCATGAATAAAGGGTTGGGAGAGGAATGAGACTCTTCTCAAGCTCCAAACTAAGTTGCCACATAGAAGATTCAGAGGTTGTTTAGGAAAAGCTCACTGAATTATCTGGATTACCAGCTCACTCTCGGCTAGCAAGTGTGCTGATTAGGGGTCATTTGGCATATGAGTTATATGATTTAAGAATTTTCAGTGTGACAAGATAGTTGGGAGCCCAAAAGGGCTACCTGTGTTCTGGTCACCGTTTATTAATAGGGCAACCTTTAGCATTAAAACCCTAAAATTAAGCCCTTTTTTGTTGGTAATTCTTAAATTAATAATGCAGCTAGCTACCTGCTACCAGCCAGATCCGGTTTGCCTAAATGGAATACAGGTATCCCATGTAATGTGCTTATATTATGGATCTATATTTAGTTTTTGAATCTAAATGTCATTTTCAGGACTTGTGTATTGCCAAATTTAATTAAGTTTCTAACATGTGCAGATATTTTAGTTATTGAAAAAAAAAACATGTGCAGATATTTGTTTTTTTTTTTTTTTGATCAGTAACAAAAAATTTTATTAATGATGTGAAGATTTGTGAAACTTTAGATACGATAGGGGGAGGTAAAATGTCTTAACTCCCCATCAACAGAATACAATGAAAGAAAGTTAAAAATTAGCCCAAAAGATAGACTCCCTATTCACCCCCTGCTTGGCCAGCCCATCTGCTAATGAGTTAGCAGTCCTCTTCACCCAGCTGTATTGTATCTCAATGTGCAGATGTTTGTTTAAACATACAACATTACATATTGTAAAGTGTCAATGCTATAGAATATATATATCTAGAAGCATCAACCAGTATCTGGTATCATATCCAATAAATATTAGAAACTGGTACACTAGGCATGTACAGGCATCCATGATCCAGGTATCATAATATGGGCCACAAAAAAATGTATGGAAGATTCTAGTATCTGTAAAGATTTGGTTAGATTGAACATATTTGTTAGTGGATTGGTAAAAGAACTGTATTTTATGCCAAAAAATGTAAATATACTAGGGGCATTCCCCTTATACATCAATTACAGGTATGGCTGTTCTGCTCATTTACAAAATCTACAGATACAGATCTTCAGGATAGAAGTATCTTTGGTAGTCTATGTGTGTATATATATATATATATATATATATATATATATATATATAATGAACTGAGTAAAGAATTTGTTTTTGCAACTGTGGCAATCTGTGGTGAGGTTCTATATAAATGGGAAAGCATTGAGATTGTTGTTTAAGACCTATGAAGCACAAGCTTTGGAACAAGTCAGACTCCACCAATATTCTTTTAATCTATATATGCTTGTTTATTTTCTGCTTTTATCGATTCCCTTAACCTTCATCCCACTTCTCTCAGTTATAAACCATAGTTAACATCTTTGTTATTATTCTTTCCCTTCCCCAATCAATCTAGCTCTTTTATTGATCTTCTTCTTAAAAATTTACCCATTAAAATCCCGTGTCAACCACTGTTTGACCCTTTAGATGTGTGTGCCCCTCTTTACCAAACAATTTTAGACTACTAATATACTAAAAGAAAGCTCAAAAAGAAGGGCTGAAGGATTGATATTGATGGCTGAAAAAGTGTCCACCTCAAGGTCCTATCAAATGGACAATTTGGATCAGACACATCATCCCTGGATGTGGTAGAAGCGTGGCATATATGGAAGAACTCTACTTGACATATAATATTTTTTAAGCTTCTTGATTTGGAGAAAACAATAAAACAGATATACTGCTCAAACAGTAAATAAAAACGTGGCACTTGCTGATTCTATTGAACCGTAACCTATCATTACTTATCTAATTATTAAAATTCATTTAAAAATGTGAAGATAAATAGCTCTAAATGAACCTGTAGACTCCTTGAAGGGGAAGACCAACAATCATCTGTCATCAAAGATGATGGATAAGTCTAAGACAAATAAGAGAATAAAATTGTGCCCATTGACTGGAATACATGGGTAATAGGAAGAATTACCTATATTCACATAAACATAACCTAATTCAGCCAAACCAGTCGAGATGAGTTCATCAGCTGCCAGTAAAGAAAACAATTGAAAATCGTGAGGTAGTTTGGTCAAATAACAAGACGAAGCATCGGATAAATTCCTCAGGTGGCATATACGACTGATACTCATACACATCACAGCATTCTCAACAAACCGGTCATACACATTACAGCATATTCAACTAATCAAGCTCACATATATATAAAAATGCATACTCAACGCATCTTAAAATTCGGAGGGAAGGGATAACAAAATATTAAACTCAATACTGAAACAAATAAAGAAGATGCATTAATTTGTCTCTCCTTGCAAGCAACAATATGATGCATGCACAAGCACTAGAATATATGCATTGTAAGCCTCGTGGAAATTGTTGCCTAGGTATCTTGCTGACCCGCTATTGCCCAGGCACCAATTGCGTAGCGAGCTTAATTTAAGAGCTAAACAAATGAACAATGGAAGAAGGCAGATAGTCAGACCTGTTTCCTTAATAACAGTTTCGTTAATATTGCAGGCAAAGAAATTCCAGCTATTCCATCTGCAACCACAATAGAAATAACAATAACTAAAGGCATAGCAAAGAAAAAACAATGAAAAAGAAAACATCAGAACCCAACTAATGATGATGGATTAGTAAAGTAAAATTCAGCCTTGCCCAAAAATGTAAGCCCGTGACTTGCATGTCATTCTAAAAATAGTGTTTTCAATTTGAAGTCGGAATTGAGAAACTGAAAATCCAATTTCCGTTCCAAATCATTATTTTTTTTCTAATTTCAACAGAAATAAGAAAAAGAAACATATTTATTTTTTGCAAATAAACTGCTGGCACGTCTCCAATAAAAACAGTAAATCCGAAAAATCGCTGGTTATTGTGTAGCAAAAATTAAAAAGGAAAAAAAAAAAAACAGAAAAATCGCTGGATATCAGGTGTAGTGAAAATACAAGTTGCAAAAATGTCTCGCTGCTCAAAATCAGGAAGAAGGTCAACAAAAAGATTAAAACAGTATGTAACAATGCATAACAAGTCGGAGAAAAAAGAAGATAAAACTTAGCATTAGTAGTGGGAAACGGTTACCCCATCTGAGGCGTTTGAGCCAATCCGTTGTTGAGTTGCAGTTTTCCATAATTAGAAGTATCGAAAAGGTTGGATTTCAACGCGGGTCTTTCGTTATTTTCAGGAAGAGGTACCACTCGAACTGCGACCGTGATAGAAATTGCAGAAACCCAAAGGATCAGAAGAGAAATGTACACGGTGTGATTAACCATTCTCTCTATCTCTGTCTCTCCGTTTTCTTCTCCTTCCTCACTTGTCAGAGTAAGAACGGAGGGATTTGATTTAAGAAAAAAAAGTGCGGGATACAGAGCTGTTTGCCGGGGCCTGGCGGTTTATCCACTTGATAGTTTGGTACAGACTGAAGCGTGAATTTGGAAGTAAAGATATACTTAATTTATTATTAATTAATACAATTTTGGTTTAATTACAAATATACCCGCTTTTTTTCTTCAACGCTTATCTTTCTTTTTCAATTGAAAAAACAAAATCATTTCAGACTCTTCCTTGTGCAAATTTCCCATTGCTTATTGGAAATTTGCCTTAATACGAGGAGGTTAGGTTAGATCAAGATCCATTCATAGCAAATCAGAGTCTTGAGTCTTGACCGGTAAGTGAGGATACGTAGACTAGATGTAAATTTTGCAAAATCTTGGATAAACAAGACGAGGGCATTTTGGATAATGTGAAATAGTTCTTTATTTATTAAGGCATCGAAAGTTGACGTTTTCGTAATCGGTGATCCATCCAGCATTCCAGTGTCTTCTTCTCATTATTTATTCTTAGGGGGTAGGGATGGGCTATAAGAATTGGGATATGCCACTCACAGAGGGCGCCTCGTAATTAACCTCACAGGCACATCTACTATGTATTGAAAATATTTCCGTAAATAATAATGTATAAGTACGAAAGATGTTTCTAATGCATGGGATGTGATTATGAGGTAGGTGTGGTGCCATGTGTGAAAAGTAGATCCCGTCTCATGTTATAAATTCATCATAATCTTTTACTTACCAAAAAAATAACTCAATCTTTTATTATTAGAGTGGTCAATGGTTATTTTTGTTATTATTATAAAAATAAGTAAATAAATGAATGGGAAGGTTCCACTTCAATATCCTGAACTTTGGGTGTATTGTCAAGTTAGTACTCGAATTTTTAAACTTGTCACTACAATATCTAAACTTTCAAAAAGTGTTAAGTTGGCCCCTACCATTAACCGACTGCCAGTTATTTGTTGAAAATGTTAAAATTACCCTTCAAAAGAAGACATTGTTCATCGTCTTCTACCTTGAGACTGACTCAATTATCTTCAAAGAAAAAGAGAGAAAAAACATAAAATATGATAAAGAGAAACAATAACTAAAAGCAAATAAATAACTAGACAATAATGTGTCTCAGATCTAAAGGTAGTAGAAGACAATGACTTCATTAGTTTACGTTAGAAAATAGTATAAAATACGGAATGGAACATATAAAACAACCCACAGGCCACTTGTAGGCATGCACCCGCTTACCAGACCTCTGTGAACCACCAAGAATGATGCTCATAAAATCGACACTTGATAGAGATAGAAAGTTGTGTTGTGTGCAATGATTTGTGTTTTTAGGTCGACCAACACTCATTTTATGTGAATATTTATAGTGCTTTCCTCCTATGGGTCCCTACCCATAGAGAGAACAAATCTATAGATATATTCCAACTCAACTCCCTTCCCAAGCAATGTGGGATAAGGAGTCTTCCCATGCATTTAAATGAGGGAAGAGGTACAAGGAGGGAGGAGAGATTTTTGAAATTTTGAATCTCCCTTTAGCAGTCTAAAATTTCAAACACTTCAACTGGTCCAGTCTCAAGGTAGAAGATAATGAATAATGTCTTCTTTTGAAGTGTAGTTTTGACATTTTCAATAGATAATTAACGACCGATTAACACCAGAGACCAACTTGACACTTTTTGAAAATTTAAAAGTTAGGATACAAATTTGACACTAGCCCAAAATTCAGGTACTAAAGTAGAATTTTCTTTAATGAAAAAGAAACCACAGAGACCGGATCTGCTTCTCACACCTAGCGCCTCACATGCACATCCTATCATCTTTTGGGAACATCTCTCGTACTTATTTGTTATTGTTCACGGGAGATGTTCCCAATGCACGGTGGATGTGCCTGTGAGGCGCCGATCCCGTCACGAAACCACATGCAGTGAGCCAGTGAGGTGACAGGATCTGTTCCTCACAAATGGGCGCCTCACAGGCACATCCACCATGCATTGGGAACATCTCCCGTGAATAATAGCCAATAAGTATGGGAGATGTTCCCAATGCATGATAGGATGTGCGTGTGAGGTGCCAGGTGTGAGGAGCAGATCCGGTCTCGCCAGTGAGGACATACAAAAGCAATGACACGGTGTTTACTCTTTTTTTTTCTTTTTTGAGATTTTTGGCATGAGAGGTGCCACTCAAATTTGGAGCTGATTGACTGAAACCTCTCAAGTACCGGAAGCCAATCAGAACTAGAATCAAGTGATAATACTGTTAGTTTGATTGACTGATGTAGTCGGTGGTTATCTGATGTAGGAATCATAGACGTGTCCCCTGCATATACGAAGCCCCAAATTCTGGTGTATCACCGGTTGATGAGCTTATCTCAGTCACCTGACGTAGTTGGGTTGGAACTTGGAACTTGGGAACTGGTCCCATAAGAGGAACGAGATCTGCTCCTCACACGGGGGCGCCTTACATGCACATCCACCGCGCATTGGGAATATCTCTCGTGAATAATAACTTATAAATATGGGAGATGTTTCCAATGCATGGTACAATGTGCATGTGAGGCACGAGTGAGGCACCCTGTGTGAGGAGCAGATTCGGTAAAGTCATGGAAGAATTCAGTAAAGCCACCTTTCTCGACATGTACGGTGTTTGGTGTTTCCAATTGGTGGCGGGATCTTCTCCTCACAAATGGGTGCCTCACAGACACATCCACCCGTGCATTGGGAACATCTCCCATGAATAATAGCTAATGAGTACGGGAGATGTTCTCAATGCATGATAGGATGTGCGTGTGAGGCGCTTGTGAGGCGCTAGGTGTGAGGAGCAGATCCTATCTCTTCCAATTGAGAAAGGGCTAATTTGACATTCTAGTAACGTCGTGTCACGTGGTACCTATGAACCTTTGTATAATACCTTGGCGCCACATGGGTAGTGATGCATCATTATCAAGTTAGCTAGATTCACTTTGGATGTACCTTGAATCTACCTCTGATCCACTTTGGTTGCACCTCAGATCTACCTCATATGCACCTCGGATCCACCTTGAATTCACCTTGGCACCTCGGCTAGGGATAGAGGAAGGCATGGCCTTATGCGATGTATGTACCTCAGTGGAGCAAACCAGTAACCTCAATAGGATCAGACCAGGGACCTCGGCAAAGAGGGGCAACCTCCCTCTGAGGACTTATCGACTTGATTGAGGTCGAGGTGACGACCTACATGATGTGGCGACTGACTTCCACTACATGCAATTTATCATCTCCAAGTCCTCTAGGATTACGTTGCCCAACTAATGAGGTTGACTCTCGTGTCGCCCGCATCGATTATAATCGGATAAGCCTTATGACTATCCATGGAAACCACCTCTAAGTGTGATGGGCCGATAAGCCACGTCCTTTTTGGAGATCTCAGATGTGTTATGTGAGACTCATGACTACCTACACCTATATAAAGGTACATCCTTCAATAATAAAAGATACTCGCGATTTAGCTCTCAGAACTTTCTTTCTTTTTTGCTTTCTAACTCTCTCAAAACTCTTTGCTCACTTAAACACTGGAACACCCACCTCGAATACTTTGACTGTCTTCTTGCAGTCTGGCCAACCAATCTTATCATACAAGCGTCTGAACTATCCTCCAATAGGGAGTATTAAATTACGCACCATCACCAATGTTTTTTTAACTAGACTGGCAAACTGATCAACCAAACCGAGTTGAACTAGAATTCAGACTCTTTGATTCTGGTTATGACATGATTTATGAACCCTCCGGACTATATTTAAAATAATGTTGAGTTTAGTCAAATTTGGTTTAGATTGTGAACGATGTACCTAAAATTTAGTTTAGATTGTGGTTGAACCATGGTTTTTAAAAACGAACCGGTGATCGAACCAGTTAGGCGTCCGTTTACCAGTTTGAATGGTTCGGCCATTCGACCCGAACGTCCGGCCCGTTCTGACAAAAAAAAATTAAAAAAAATGAAAAATTGGAAAACGGACAAAACCATTCGAACGGTTCAAACGATTAACCGGTCAGTTCAGCGGTTTGCTGACCAAAATCAACGGTTTTAGGGGAAAAAGCGGTTTTGGAGGAAAACGGAACGACAATTCTTGGTTTTTCCGGTTCGACCATCCGGTCCGATCCAGTTTTAAAAACAATGGGTTGAACCATGAATCATTTAAACCAATTTCTCGGTATATGCAAACCTAACAAATACATAAACAATACTAATAATAGAGCTTAATTGGCTATTAAAACAAAAATAAGGTGCAAGAACATAAGAAACACATGCTTTTAACACACTTTTGTGAAGTAATAATATATTTTAATCAACATAATGGACATGGACTAATTCATATATATATATATATATATATGAATTATAAACCTATTGTAAATTATAGTGTATAAATATTATATAATATATTATAAAATTTACAATTTACTTAAATATCAAATAATACAAACCAATTTGAATGAGTTAATCGACTATAATAACTGATGATGGATATTTTTAATTATGAAAACAATTTATTAATCAACTACAAATCAGATCTGTTTCTCACACAGTGCTCTTCACAACAACCTTACAGGCACATCCCATCATGTATTGGAAATATTTCCTGTATTTATGTGTTATTAAAATATTATTTATGGGAGATGTTTCTAATGCACAGTGGGATGTACTTGTGAGGTGCGCTTTGTGATGAGCATATCGTTCATTTCATTTATGTAACTGCTATAAATTTTGCATGTCCCTCAAAATACCACCAAAGCAATGGGAAGTCAGATCCCCATGAATCCAAAATTTTGAGTCCGTTTGATAGGACTTTCGCGTTGGAGCCGAGGTGTATTGATTCAACCTGGTGGTTGAGCATTGGTATTTTCGAGACGCTGCCTGGTCAACTTGCCGCTGTATTTCTTGCGTCCGGAACACTGATCAACTCTTACCCGATTTTTATCAAATATATATATACAGCTCCTGGCATTTCTGTATGGAGCCAGATTAGAATGCCAAAAACCGCATTCGGAAAGCCGAAAGCCTCTCTTTATATGGGCTGGCTTGGGCCCGTCTGGTTATACATAATTATACATATATATAAAATATTCAACATTTCTATTTATTGATTTAAGTTATGTTAAATAGATTGAATTGCATTTTAAACATATTCGGCCCAATGTGCCTGTCTGAGCCGAACTGAACTACCCAAGCTTGGCCAGGCCCAACATTAACCTCACTATGTCAATTTTTAGTTTGAACTGGGCCTGAGTTGAACAAATTGAACATGAGCTTGGGCTCGGCCTTTGGGATTGGATGTGAATTGGTCTCAAACCAGGCCCAGCCTGCCTAAGGGACACACCTAGTTAAATTACCCATTTTCTATCCTTGTAGAAATAAGCTAACCACCTTTTCTATTTTGTTGATGGAGATATATAGGATCAGTTTGGAAGGAGTTTAAATTCAAATACATATATATATATAAAGTGCAAAATTGTGTATTTTATATTATTTTACATGTATATTCAATGTATATATTTGTATTTATACTCTTTCCAAACTGAGACATATTAAAATTAATGATAAGGGAAATGTTAGTACAGATTGCACCTAAGGGTGTCAATGGACCAGTTTTGGATTGGACAAATGGACCAACAAGATATATTAGATTGGACCAATCTGGTCCAAAATATTTATTAGATTGGATTGGGTCTGGTCCGTCTGTAACAAATTTATATTGAATTAGGTTGGATTAAGTCAATATCTGGTCCATTGATATAAGATAAGAATATATGTGTGTGAATGGACCGGGTTTGGATTAAAACCAATCTAAATCAAAATAAATTTGAACAGATTGAACGGTCCAGACATTGAATTGGATTGGTCCGAATTGGTCCATAACATTCATTGGACTTGGTCCATTTATAATGGACTCACATTGAACTGGATTGGACCAAAATCAGTCCAATTGACACCCCTGCTTGCACCTAAAACCTGCAAGAAATTAAAAGAAGTGCAATCATATGCAATTTCCACAACACATGCTAAAATAGGCTGCAATTTCTGTAATTTATTAGTAGAACTGTAGAAGAACAGGATTTAAAAAAGTAGAAGAAGAGGGCTGTCAAAATTCATAGTTAGTGCCAATGGTGGAATGACATCATATAAGGTTTCTTTTCATTAGGTTAGATAGTCCAACATTGTCATCATATAAGGGCAAATAAGGCATTCTAAACTTTGGGAGAATGGCATCATCATTTTCTGTTATGTTTTTAACATCAACTTAACATAAGGGGGTGTGGTGTAGATGCCATGGTGACTTGAATCTCTGTGGAGGTTTTATATACAAAATAAAAGGGAGGTTTAAGCAATTGTCAGAAGACACGGGGGAGCTTTAAGCAAAGTATGATGCGGATTTTGTCTGATGAACCCACAAAAGTAATTAGATACCAACCCAATTGTGCACATGCAAGTTGATTTTGAATAAGTGGAGTGGAGGAAGTGAGAGGAACACAAAACCACACATTTCTAACAATATGTTTTGTCTCTGTTGTTCTTTTTCTTGCAATTTTATCAAGTGCAAACGAGAACGTAATAATTGTCGCTATTGGAATGGCTACTTGTTTTGATTTTGTGGTGGCAGTGGCCTCGTCCCTCATATAAGTTTGCGGATGTTAATTATGCAAACCACAAACTTTGCCCAGAAAGTAAGAAGTGACAATCATACTCGTTGGTCACTGACTGACTGGGTCACCTCTCACCTCTCACCTCTCACCTCTCACCTGCGACGACGGAGGACGCCATGCCAATTGCCGATCACCCGGCTTTTGACTTTTCGGCCAAATGAATAGCTGTATTGCATGCGTATCAGAATTCAGAACCACCCATTTGAAACTTATTTATCTTAACACGCCACCTATAAACTTGGAGCATACTTGGAGTTGGAACATCATTCAAAAGTTTATTGGAAACTGAAATTTTGAATATAATGGTAATGGGGAATTAATTATTGTTATTTGAGGCCAGTTTTTGTTTTCAACTTTTCAAATCTGTCACCTGCCGTTTCAATTTTCAAACCCTAGATTACGCTTTCCTCCGGTTCCACGGATGATCGATGCAGTACCTAATTTTTCATTTCATTTGCCTAAAATGGATCACTTTTGGGTCAGGAATCAGGATGGACAGACATATCGGGTCTCGATCATCATTCAGTTGGCCATACCATAACAAACCCTCTTCTATTCCAAAAATTACCACAATTATTTAGCCTTGTGATTTCTAGGGTGCATTTATACTTGTAATAATTTGTTTTCTCTCGTGACAAGGAAAGAAAAAAAAAAAACGAGTTTTTCCAATTGTGAAAGAAGAAAAAAAAAATCAATAACAACTATTCATCCAATAGCATGTGAAATTTTCATCTGGATAATTTCTTTAAGTGGGCTCAGAAAATGATGGGTCCTGATCCTCTATTACATTTAAAATCAAGTGCATATCTTACTCCTAATCTGGTACTTTTTGTGGAACTGGACTAAACCATGTTTTAAATGTAAATATTCCTCTTCAGTCTTCATGGATATATATTGGGAGTCGGGGTGGGTGGCAATAGAGTGGGCATGAGATGATCATGTCTAACACAATTCAAGAACTTTTTAAAAAATATGAAAATTGTCTAAATTTCATCATAAGTTTTCAGCATTTTCCTTGAATCCATCACAGTTTTTTTAAAATGTTCAAGGAATTTTATTGTCAGTGAATTTTTGGTTTCCAAAATTCACCATCCGTTAGACCATTGTTAATATTTATTAACAGAAGTTGTCCATTTTAGCATAAATACGAATTTCATGACGAAATTACCCTTGTCTCCAGTTTCCTCTCTCTCTCTCTCTCTCATAATTTAGCCCGAGACCAGTTCAAAACAAACTGAAACAGAGAGAGATAAACATTAATCCTCACTCGACCTTTCTTCGAGTTTCTATGGATGAATCACGGTTCATGTGCGAAATCTAGAGGTGCTCACTAGACCCAGACATGGGTGCAGCTCGGGGTGTCTTTGAGGAAAAGAGTACAGCAATGGCATCGAACAAGGAGTTCAGAATCAACGAGATATTAGTGACATTACATTGAGAATATTAGAGGAGATGAGAATGAGATGCTGAGGGAATCCAAATCGGGTACTCAGAAAAATTCTTGTTTGATATATATATATATATATATATATATATATTTTTTTTCTAAACCTAAACTTATGTGAAAAACCATTTTGGAAGTGTTAAAGAATATCAACTTATTCAAAGACCTAACCTAACAGCTTAAACTTTTAGGTTAAATGATTCTTTTAGATGATACCAAAGTCATTTTGATCAAATAGTCTACTATTTGATTTTCTTTACCTTCATTATAATTAAGTTTCAGTATAAGGTGTGAATAGCCTGTACTTGTTCACACTTCAAGCCCAATGGGCTTTCGTATGAGGGAACACATCAGTTTTGGTCCTAAAAAGAAATGTTCCCAAAGCCGGTAACCGCTGATATCTCCTTGATACTCATCTCCTTTAATATTCTTGATTTTTGAAAAGCTCCAAAAGCAAACAGACAAAGGAAATTACCTTACTGTGGTGGCTAAAGAAAATACTGATTTCGATTGAAACCCGACTTTTCACTACGCAGACAGTAATCGGTTTGTCCCATGCGTCTATTGGCTAGGTCCCGTAATAGGGGGTTAAAATACCATTCTGGGGACTGTCGATCTTTGTTTTCAATTTTCTTTTTCTCAATAGAAATAACATTTTATAAATTGATAGGTAGAATGGGATTCAGATTCTGGAGTAGAACTAGATTTGGATTTAGCTGAAAATGACGATGTTAGAAGGCAGTGGTGGTGATTGTTTAGTCTGAAACAGAGAAAAACCAGAGTTTCGTTTAACAAGATGTATTTACTATTAAGGGGGCGTTCTTTTTCTGAATTTTAAAAGGGGGAAAGTTGGTCAATGGGATTTTGATTCCTATTAACCAAAAGTCTTTTGTTCTTTTTTTCAGATTTATGTGGGGACAAGAGAAAGTTTATTTTCCTCGATATCACTTACCCATCTCCTAGGTGGGTAAATAACTTTCTCACCTTGGAGAAAAGCTGCCAACACTTGAAATGGATTTTATGCCCCTTGTAATAATAGATTTTTGTGGATAAAATGGTCATTGCCTTATTTACATGAGAAATAAAAGAACATGGACAAATACACCTACCCGGGTAAATCTTTCCTGAAAAACAATTACCTGGATAAGTGCATTTATCCGAATAAATAACTTAACAAAATACAAACAGGGCCTAAATTATAGATTTTGTTTTAAAAATCATATATTTTTAATAAACTTCCCTGCATTTTCACAATATTGACCAGGCATTCCTTGGGAGCCCAGTATCACTCATTTTGCAAGTGGACCTCCGTGGTACAATCAACATCATTTGGAGTCTTTCTTCGAACTAGAAAAGAAGGAAAACAATCCAACATAAATAAAAAATAAAGTTATTGTAGACATACATTAGTTTTTATACTATGACAATTGGAATAGAAGACGTCACCGAAATTAGTGAGAACGCCTGAAAGTGGTATCCCGGTTTATTGCACAACCACCATAGACATTCCCTTGTTTATGAAGAGAAAACTAAAAAAGTAAACTACCTGCCTGAAATAAAAACTGTAAAAAAAAAAAAAAATAACTAATAAAGAAAGAAATAGTAGAGGGTTCAAGGACTGACTGATAATAAAGTTTTGAGTTTAGAGACAGTTCAGTTGATTAGTTCTCCTAATAGGCAATCTTTATCAATGTCATCAAACTTGGGTAAACGGGAATTGTATGTCATTGATTGCCATTGAGGACGGATGAAATCTTTTGGTTAAATGAGTCATTTTCCCGCTTGAATAGATAAGCTTATTTAGTGACAAGTGACGGAATAAATAAGCGTGCATGTATATTCCGTTTGTTAAAACATTTAGTGACAAGTGATTGGTGAAAGAATTAATAAGCTTATTCTCAGCTTAAATAAAAATTCTCTAAGATAATAGCGTGGATGTATATTCGATTTGTTAAAACATTTAGTCCCTGTGTTTGAAAGTGTTTCTTTTAAGCAGTTATTGACTTAAAAATCTAAAAGCATTAAAAAAGTACTTATAGGTATTTGATAAAGCTTAATATGCATTTTTCAAGAGAATAGGCACATTAAAAAAACAAAAATTGGGCTTTTTAATTATTGTATTTCTGGCCCGTCTTTACCTGCCACCTAATGAACAAAATACCCATAATAGCCCCATTTGAAAGAAACACTTTTCATATCAAACACACATAAGTTATATATATTTATTTAATAAGCACTTATTTACACAATAAGTAATCCCAAATGTTGTCTTAGGCCTTATTTGATTATTAAGGGGTTGATAAAAGAAGTACTTGTTGCATAAGTACATATTGTACAAGTACTTATTTTAACAGCCACTTAAGGTTGTTTGATGATTCACTTGCCAGATCACTTATTATGTTTTTAAGCAGTTATTAGGGTGGAGATGTTTGTTAAGCTACTTTCCCTATAAGTGCTTATATTAATATAAATGATAATTTTAACCCTCACTTCACTCATCCATATATACAATGTTTTTCACATGTTATACTATACATTTCAATGAAAAAACGCCATATAATGACAATTGAGAGTCCACGTGGATCCACACGTGAATCGCCATGTGGACCCAACTACTACTACTACTACTACTACTAATAATAATAATAACAAATTATTTGCATAAAAAATAATAATAATAATAACATATATTTTTCTTTCATAATTTTGGGGGGTTTTATTGTTTGAGCTTTGCATCATTTTCAACATTACTGTTTGCATAAAAAATAATTCAAACAATGTCAAAAAAATATACAAAAATCAAGAAAAAAATTTGTAACCCACATATTTCAACATATGTTTGCATCATTTTTAACATCAAAATGAAATCAAATATTCATCCAACTTCAGCAATTTTTCTACATGACTTTTAATAAAAAAAATCGGATTTCTCAGATGAAACCAAAATATTTTTGAATCAAACAAATAATCATACAAAAAAAAAAAACACCAAACATGGAAGGGAGGAGTTGGGCGAACTAACCTCCCTATTGTTGGTGGCTGGACGGTGAGATTGTTGTCATTAAACTCTTCCAAAGTGCAAATCTGCGAACACAACAAACATGGGAGTTTAGTTTTAAAAAACCCAATAAAATGATTTAATGAGAAGAAAAACTTCACAAAATGAAAGAAAATGGCAAAATGATAGGTCCTCTGGCAATTTTTCCTCACTGCCAATCGTCGCCAGTGGACCTATAACTGAGTGCGCCACTACCTAGTTCGCTATGTTCAAATGAGAAGAGATTGAGGTAAAACCCTTGTGTAGGGGTATTTTGGGTATTAAAAGAAAATACCAGGGACTGGTTCGTCCCATTCTATTGGAGAAGTACTTCTCCAATAAGTGCTGAAAAAAAAAAAACAACTTCAAGTCACTTTTTTAAGTACTTCTTTTAACAAAAAATACTTTTTCCCTACTTTTTTACCAAACACATAAAAACACTTAATAACCACTTAATGTGTGGTCCCAACTCTTAAAATAAGTACTTGTTAAAAAAAAATACTTCTTATAAATGAAATCAAACAATGGTTTAATGCTTTATACAATTACCCTACAACTTTATTGAAGTGCCTAATTATCCCATATAAAATTATTACTCAATTATGGGTCTAAATCACTTATATGGCTTCATCTTACATGCTTTAATTTTTAATTCAATCCACCAACACATCAAAATCCATCCATTTACTTAACCGGTTATATATGGGTTGACAATGAATTTTGGATTGAGTTTAAGATGGTGTTTATTGATACCATTGTTGTTTATTAGATAATCAATTTTCAAATTCAACGCCAAATAGGTATTTCCTCTAATGGAATCTAAAATTTTGTTTGACTAAATTATTTATCAAGAAAACATATTTATTGGAGAGCCATGGCATTTCTCTCGATGGTAAGGCATTTTTTACATTTTTTGCATATGTCGTGTTAAAAAACGCTAATAAACATTTTTCAGCAACTTTTTTTTAATTTAATAAAAAAAACCGCCATATAAATATCTATTAGATAAATGACAATGGAACTAAACAGCCCCTAAATCAGTGGGTAAAATAACTCTACTGTTGAGAATATTTTTGGAAATCATGGAGTAAAATAGTAATTGATTTCTTTTTAACCCATAATCATAAACATGGGTGTGAATTGATGAATGGATCCAGTCTAAAAACACTCTCAACAGCATAGGTGTTGGGGGCCAACAGCCAAAAGTAAACTCGTATCAGGACCTTCTCTCTCACTCTCCCCTTTGGGTGTAGGTTGGGCATGTAGATGGGCTACATCCATTTAGGCATTATGCATATAGGCGGTCAATGGTCAATGCATGATGGGTTACACCGATGGAGTGCATCTCAACCCACAACTAAGCTCAAATTTTCTCGATGGTTAATAAATTAACGGATGGTATTAGATTGCTTTTTTATCCGTTGTTAATGTTAATAAATTAAGGGTTCCACCTAAAACCCTTAACTGAGAATAAGAAAACCACAGTCGGAGAAGAAGAAAACAATCACAGCAGCAGCATCTTTTAACATCACCTGAGAATAAACCACCGCCGAGAAGAAATAGACGCCAGTAAATGATTGGTGGCGACCATGTAAGCAGACTTTAATTGATTGAGACTTAAATTTAACTTACAGCCAATGTCAGTGAATGCACCATAGTTTAACTCAATTTTTAATTCTTTATACCAATAAAGGCAACAATTTTCCCTTTTTCTAAGGTCTTTCTTGGTAATGCTGTTTCTAAAGTCTTGGTAACCCTGTTTCTTGTTATTTCAGTATTTTATCAATTAAGAAAAAAATAAAAATAATTTTTTTATATTTTCTCTATTACCACAAATGAAACTCAGCTATATAAAATTATGTTGTTCCGACACCCAAACCATTTAAGTGGATAAATAATTAATAAAATAACATACATAATAAAAATGAAAACAAAGGAAAAAGATATTTATATTTTAACTATTAAAAATACAAAACAAATAAACAAATAAACCACTTTTTTAAGGCCAAAAAAAACAAAAGAACTTCTTACTCCAATCTCCTGAACAATAATAACAATCAATTGAAATGGTATTGGATCTTAGAAAACCAATTCAAAAGTAATTGGACTAAAGAGGATCTAACGGATGCTAAGTTCTCTCACTGATGAGAATTTTATTCAACATTCCTTTTTTTTTTTTACCTAAGGCCACGTTTGTTTGAGGCATAAATGAGAACCGGGGTAAACTTTACACCCCGGTCCTGTTTTGCATACATTTGGTAGAGGTGTTAATATACCTAGTAAATCAAAATTTCATTCTTTTCAATATTTTCATCGAAAATAAGTAGTTCCTTCTTCTCCATCCAACGGTCTCCTCTTTGCAAGAACAAGCTTCTCTCCTCTCTGCAACGTCTCCTTCGACATCCAATAGCCAGATGAACAAGCTTCATTCCTTTCTCTCCCGCAACGTCTTCTCCATCCAACAACCAAAATAACAAGATTCTCTCCTCTCTCCTACAACGTCTCCTCTATCCAACATCTCCTCTCCATAAAAAAAAAAGTTTTGTTTTCATCAAATAATTTTATGGATCTTCAAGATCTGCCTGTTTAACTAGGTGACCTGAGTTCAAGATATGGCCATTTCAAAATCTGCTATATCTGAGTTTCTGATTTTAATATCAAATCATAATAATATGGGAAAATTCCCAATTAGTGCCCTATACTTTGAGTCTAGTGCCACTTTGGTTCCCGAACTTTAAAATGAGACAATTCAGTATTCGAACTTTTGAAATGTGACAATCCAATATCTATCATTAATTAGTTGTTAATCAGCTGTTAAGTGGCATTTGAAAAAGACACAAATGCCCGTCAAGGGTCATTTAATTTTATTTATCAACTATCTAAATGTTGACAAAAAATTAAAGATCCCAAATCCTTGCCTCTTCCATGCAAGAAAGTTGGGGTCCCATTTGAGTGGACATTCTGGTGACCCTAACTTTCTTGAATAGAAGAGGCAAGGATTTGAGACTATTAATTTTTTGTCAATGTTTGGATGGTTAATGAAGAAAATTAGATGACATTCGAAGGGCATTTGTGTCTTTTTCAAGTGCCACTTAACAGCTGGTTAACAATAAGTTAACGGTAGGTATTGGATTGTCTCACTTTGAAAGTTCGGGTACTGAATTATCGTATTTTAAAGTTTGGGGACCAAAATGACACTAGACCCAAAGTACAAGGTACTAAACGGGAATTTTCCCTAATAATATAAAAAATTGATTGTAATAATCCAAATTTGTGGTTAATTGTTCCGATTCTAGGAAAGGCACAATTAACTTTAGTTCTTCCCCTATCTAACTGCTCTGTTCCGTGATGATTATTGGCAAGGTAGTAGTTATCTGCAGGTATGGAGATGTTGGCAAGGGTTGTGCTGCTGCCGTTAAGCAAGCCGACGCCTGTGTGATCGTTACTGAGATAGACCCCATTTGTGCTCTTCAAGATCTCAATGGAAGGCGTCCCATTGCTGACCCTCAAGGACGTTGTAGCTGAGGCCAAACCAGACATTCCGTCGGATTGGCCGATGATCAGCCTTGAACTATTTAGGGTACTGAACCAGGTCTTCATTCATGACCCACATGAACCTCTCGTTCCCTTCAGGCTCCATCCTCACTACCCCTTCTTCGATGTAGACCAGCTGCAGATAAAGGAAAGGTTGAAGCTGATGTTAGTCTTTGCAACCACCATCTCTCTCTGATGTCGGGTTCCAAAGAGGCAAAGACTATCACCGTATTATCTTCTGAATCCAATTGGGTTCAAAGGGAGAGTTTCAGAGCAGATGAGCAGAAAACCTTTCACTTTTACACCGTAACAACAAAACGATATGAGAAAAATTTCAAAACACCCCAATTCCATTTTTCATCTATCACTAAACTGAGGTCAAATTTTTCATCAATGTAAAACTGAATATTTACACCTAAAACAAACACAGCCTAAGTGAATAACTAAGGCTCAGTTTGAAAGGAGTATAAATACAAATATATACAATACAAATACATACAAAATAATATAAAATACAAGTTTTTGCACTTGTATTTATACTTCTACCAAACTGAGCCTTAAAAAAGAATCCTTGCAAATTAATTTTCCCAAAATGTAAAAGATGCAAATGAGACATAATAATTCAATTGTAAGTGGATGGTGGGTCACTCACGCAGGAACGCAACAATCTTGATTTTGAATCGTGGTTGTCTTTTTACCGTAGTTATTGTGACTTGACCAACTAGTAAAAAGTTTCCAGGTCGGTTGTGTATAGAGATATGGATTCTTGTTCTATTCTAGTTTATAAAACCCAGTTTGCATGAGGCTCTCATCAGATCTGCTACCAATAAACGCTTCCAACGCTGTTCCAATAAGCCATTATTACAGTTGTATATAGAGAATATCGAAAAGGGAGACGTTCCCATGTACAGCTGCATTTGGCATTCCTCCTTTTTAGTTAAAATGTCTCTATGAAAATGAATTTTTAAATGCAAAAGTCCTTAAAATGGCTTGATAGGGCCAGTTCTTAGTTAAAAATTTTCACAAACAATTTGGTATGTGTCGGGATTTCTTAGAGATGTTCCAATATACGACAGGATGTTTGTGCTTTTAGAATGTATGCAAGTTGTAAAGATTTTGGAGATGTTTGGGATCAATGAGGATTCCTCTTATGAAATTTTCTCGTAAATCAATTTTTAGAAATTAGAGAAATTATTTGTTTGGTATCATGTTAATTAGCATATTCTTCATAAATCAGCTATGAATTTGTTTGATAGTGATTATTAGTAGTGTCTTTTTTTTTATAGAAATTATCTTTTATATTCATATTAGGTTCGAAATAATTGGACGGTTGGACCGTTCGGCTTGAGAATCGTCTAGGCAATCGGTTCCGTTTTACCTCAAAACCGGTCTCTAGATAAAAACCATTAAATTGGTCAATAACCTATTGACTTGAGCGGTCAAACCGTCGACATGTCCAACAGTTTTGGTCATTTTTTATTTTTTTCCATCAGAATGGACCATTCATTTGAATCGAACAGTTGAACCGTCAACTCAAAAACCGGTGGCTAAGACAGCTACGATGCCGGATAGGTTTTTAAAACATTGATCACCTTGTTTGCAGGAGATCCTGAATGCGATGCATGATTTAAAGCGAATTAACGATGGACAGGTCACAAGGCTATGTTTGGTTTGAGGGAAAAAATAGGGAAAGGAAAGGGAAGAAAAGAAAAACTTTATAAATCTGGTACAAGATTCTCTGCATTTCCCTTCTTTTTCCCTACTCTTTCCTTCAAACCAAACATAGCGCAAGTGTGATCATATGTCATCAACCATAAAGATTAGAAAAAGGGTATGTCACATTAGGATTTGGGACATTGGAAGATGATGTCACCGTAAGATTGATGATCGGAACAGAAAACACACATAAGAGGTAAGGGCCACCATGGAGGAAAAAGTTGAAACTTGAAGAGGTGGATGAGAATAAAATAAGTGGTATGACTATTTCACAAAAGCCTTTCAACAAACAAGGGAAAAGGGGGTTATTGGTCAACCCCCAACTCATTGGCAAACGCAAGCACAGAGGCGCACTTTTCTGGTACTGAACTCATTCCATTTCTAGTCACGTGGGTGGCTTTTGGCCGCCAGAATTGTGCTTCAGAGTCTGGCTCCACCAAGCGCTACCCACTGTCTGTATTCTGGTTCTGCGCCCAAGATCAATACTCAATTTTATCCCACGCTAGACAGCGTCACAGCGAGCGTGGGATGCGCAACCTTGGCAGGTTCGAGTTCGACCGTAAATCCAACCTGAGGCTTTGCACAGATTGGACTAGGGGTGCAAGCTGGGAGTCAAAGTCCAGGCCAGCAAAAGAGAAGGACTCAGCCACGGGTAGTCCTCCATAGATAGAAGTGTACAAAGTCAAGTAAGGTAGCATTTGATAAGAGTTCTGAAGTCTAAAAACATTACTTTTTAGAAAGTTGATCTGAATTTGTATTTCAGAATTGAAATGTTTAGACCGCATGCTATCACTAAATGCGCTCAGACGCGTTTCATATGTGTTCAAAAGTCTAAAATGCCCCTGATAATATTCGAATAGACACCCCTTTTTAAACCCAAATTTCTTCTCACTCGAGCTCCAAATCGAAGCAATGGACAAATCTCTTCATGATCTAGGTTTCCATTCTTCTGGTGATCTATATTCCAACGATCAACGGTCGTCAGGCGATCTATATTCGGTTTTTCTGATGACGATTGGTGACTCATTTCCTATCACATTTTTGCTGCACCAACAACTGTGACAATAGAGGGAGAGAAACAGAGAACTCGAAGGGAGATGGCGATGGAGAACTTGAAGAAACCTATAGTTGTCGGCGATGGAAAACTCATTTCTGTTCTTAGATGCTTGATTTCTCTCTCTCTCTTCCTACCACCACCGTTGCAAGTCTCAACAACGACGTTCGATTTCCTTCTCCCTCTCCCTTTCCCTCCCTCTCTCTCCCCTGTCTTCCCGCCATTGTTGAACCTAAGGGTTTTTTTTTTCTGTTTTGAACCTACTCCAACTCTCCAAGAGCTTTTTCCCCTTCAGAGCGAGCAGCAAAATGATAGCCCTATATAGCAGGCCTCATTTGCAGTCGTCGGGTGGAAAGCCCCTTGAGGTGTTGTAACAGCTTTCGATCCTCAGTCACTTGCAGCTTCCTTGAGCTGCGTGGTGAGAAACCAACCAGGGGTTTTAAGGCTGCATTTGGCATTCCTTCTTTAAGGATTTATCTATTTTTTTTTCGGTTAAAACTCAATATTCATAGGTGCATTTTATGATTTTAACCGGTTTACATCAGGGTAAGTACAACTTTGTAAGCACGTTTAATTAGTACTTGAAAACTTTTTTGACACATGTTTCTTAAAATACCCTCAGCCCACCCTTGAAAAAGATTAAAACCCACTTTTGACAATTGTCAAAATATTTATCAAGTGCTCATTTAATGTGCTTACTTATGTTGTGCCTACTAGAACCCGTCCCCATTTTCATTACAAAAAGGATATAAGCCCTTAAAATAAGGAATTCCAAGTGCATCTTAAGACACAATGCAAATCTACTTCGACTGCTGACTTGCTAAGGCCAGCTGAAAAAAATTCGGAAGCCAAAGGTGTCCTTTCCCATTGATACCTTATGATATTTATATACAAACGATGGAGTTCCTTTCTCTCCAAAACTTTCTAAAAACAAATTCCTAATCCAAAAGAAAAACAAATGACAAAACAAAAAGACTTCCTAGGTAACATACAGATCCGGGACTCTTGCGAATCTTATCTCCGTTCAATACTCCCCCTCAAGGTGGTGCATGAGGATTGCGAATGCCCAACTTGGGAAGGAAAGAGTCAAACTGTCTTTGTCTGAGAGCCTTGGTGAAAATGTCGGCAAGTTGTTCACCGGTTCGTACATAAGTAGGTGCAATAGTGCCGGCTAGGAGCTCATTGCGAATGAAATGACAATCAACTTCAATATGTTTGGTTCGCTCATGGAAAACAGGGTTCGTAGCAATGTGTAGAGCAGCTTGATTATCACAAAGCAAGCGAATAGGCTGAGGATGAGATATACCCAAAGACGATAGCAAACCTTTTAGCCACTTCAACTCACAACTGATAGTGGCCATTGATCGGTATTCAGCCTCGGCAGAGGAATGGGAGACAGTATGTTGTTTCTTAGTCTTCCAGGAGATGGGGGAATGTCCTAACATGACAAAATACCCAGTAAGAGACCGACGAGTTAGAGGACAACTTGCCCAATCAGAATCACAATAAGCATACAATTGCAGATCACTATCAGAGCGCAAAAATATTCCTTGACCAGGACATCCTTTCAGATAACGAACCACACGTAATGCCGCATCCCAATGATCAACACGAGGACACTGCATAAATTGGGCTAGGACATGGATACAATAACTAAGCTCCGGTCATGTAATGGTTAAATAAATCAATCGGCCCACAAGACGTCGATGTCGTTCGGGGTCATCCAGGAGTGCTCCGTCAGCAAGGGCAAGTTTATGATTCTGAGTAATAGGAAAGGGAGCAAGTATGGACCCCAATAAGTCAGTTTCTGTAATAATATCAAGTGCATATTATCTTTGGCAAAGAAATATCCCCGATGATCTGCGAGTCACTTCGATGACCAAAAAATATTTAAGAACACCCAAGTCCTTCATGTGAAAACACCGGTTCATATACTGTTTAAATTTGTGTATGAACTCTGGGTTATTCCCACCAACGATTAAGTCATCAACATAAACCAGGACGTGCAAGACAAGCCCATTCTTGCGATATGTAAATAAGGAATAATCAGAATAGGACTATTCAAACCCAAAAGTTTTCAAGGCGGCACCTCACTTAGAAAACCAGTTCCGGGGGGCTTGCCGCAGACCATACAAAGATTTCCAGATTTTGCATACCTTTCCCGTCCCGGAGGCCGAAAAACCTGGAGGAGGTTTCATATAGACCTCCTCATGGAGGTCACCGTGTAGAAAAGCATTGTGGGCATCCATTTGATGCAGTTCCCAATGTTGGGCCGCAACAACTGCTAAGAAGGTTTGAACTGTGACCATTTTAGCCATAGGGGCAAATGTCTCGTTGTAATCAAGACTTTCAACTTGAGTGTTGCCCAGGACTACCAACCGTGCTTTAAATCTTTCAATGGATCCATCAGAGTTGTACTTGATTTTGTAGACCCATTTACACCCGATTGCCTTTTTTCCAGTTGGGAGGTCTTCCAAGGTCCATGTCCCATTGTCTTCCAAAGCCTATATCTCTTGGCACATAGCCTCATGCCATCGAGCATCAGTCATTGCCTCAGAGAAACGAGTAGGTTCTCGGCCTGCAGTAACAGTTGCCAAGAAATGTCTGTGTTTCACAGAAAAATTATCATACGTCACATAATGAGTTATGGGAAAGGAGTACCTGAGGATTGAGATGATGCGGGAGAAACAATGGAGGGGTCTAAACGACGAGCAGAGTGTGTGACAAAGTCTTGAAAATAGCTTGGGGGGGGCGTTTTTCTCGATGTCCGCGGCCTAATAACTCCATGGTGGGCTGAGAAGCAGCTAGAGTTTCATTATTTCTGCAACTTGTATGGCTCCTTGTCTCATCAAGAGGACCTGCCTCCTCATCATTACCCGTATTTTGATGTCCTTCATTGATCGTGTCGCTCCCCTTGACTTCTATATGATGTGACTCAGATACCATGTCTGGAGGAGTGGCCCAAGGCAACGGAACATTTTCTTTGGCTATGGGAGGACTGGTTACTGAGGGTTGATGTTCCGGACTGGTAAAGGGAAACTCGACCTCACTAAACACCACGTCTCACGAGACGAAGTAATCCCCAGACTCAAGATCGTATAATTTCCATTCCTTTTTCCCAAAAGGATACCTAACAAAGACACACTTCCTACTCCTAGCGGCAAATTTGTCATGGCCCCGAGTATGCGAAAAACACAAGCAACCAAAAACTCTGAGATGTGGTGTTTTACCACCAAGAAGGGTCGAAGGTGTCCGGTTAATCAAGTACCCTGCGGTCAAAACACACTCACCCCAGAAATTGATCGGAAGATGTGCTTGAAACCTGAGTGCTCTGGCCACATTCAAGATATGATGATGCTTTCTCTCCACATGACCATTTTGTTGTGGTGTTCCAACACAGGAAGTCTGGAATAAAATCCCTTACCCATCAAAATATGATTTCAAGGATTTAAACACTGTTCCATTATCACTTCTTACCACCTTAACCTTCTTACTGAATTGTTGTTCAATCATTGCACATAAATTTTTGAGTGTTTGACCAACTTTACTTTTTTCAGGTAGCAAATAAATCCAAACCGCTCAAGAATAATCATCAACAATTGTCAAAAAATATACAGCACCGCAAGATGCAGGTACTATAAGCACCCCATAAGTCATAATGAATCAAAGCAAAACAATCGGTCACTTTATTGCCGCTTTGAATAAAAACATCTCTAGTTTGCTTTGCCTTCAAACAAACATCACAGGTTTTGTTCTTACTATTATTGGTATTAAGAAGCAAACTAACCGTTTGATAAGAAGGGTGTCCCAATCTCCGATGCCACAAATCACATGATCCAATTCCATCTGTCTTGTAAGCACGAACCGACACCACACCCTTAAAGACATAGACCCTATCAAGCTGTTCACCCGCACCAATCAGAGTCCTCGAGATGCGGTCCTGTATCACACACAACTTATTTGTAAACGTCACAATACAATCTATGTCACGAAGTAACCGACCTATTGACAATAAATTACAATTGAGTTTTGGGACATATAATACGTGCAACAATTTAAAATTATTTCCAAGTTCAACAATGCCTTTTTTCACAGCCTCGGTGTGCGCACTGCACCGTTGGGTAAGCTAACTGGACAAGGTGCAACATCATAGGTGTCGACGAGCACATTTAAATTCCTTATCATGTGATGTGACGCCCCAGAGTCAACAATCCATTCAGTGAAGTAATTCTTACCAGAGAGCTTTTCATTAGTCCTAGTTTTGTAAGCATTAAGCATGCTTACAAGAGTCTGTCATTGCTCGTCATTAAGCCCGTTCAGTCCGGTCCTGTCTTCATCATCCACAACTGCATTAGCAGCCACCTCACGTCCTACTGATGACTGAGCAGTATGAGCCTTGGTCGTACCTCAGCCACATCCATCAGAGGGTCCAATAGACTTACTTGAGCTCTCACCGTTCTTGTCGTTGTTGGCAGGCATGGTGAAAAAAAGACGGTCGTCGCCGTTACCCACTACAAGCGCGGGAGGGGTCTGATCAAGATTAACGGTTGCCCGATCGAGTTGGTGGAGTCGGAGATCCTCTGTTATAAAGCTTTCGAGCCTATTCTTCTGCTCGGTAGGCACCGGTTCTCCGACGTCGATATGCGAATCCGAGTAAGAGGTGGTGGGCACACCTCGCAGATATATGCAATTCGACAGAGCATCGCCAAGGCATTGGTTGTGTACTACCAGAAGTACGTAGACAAACAGTCGAAGAAGGAGATCAAAGACATTTTGGTGAGGTACGATCGAACACTGCTTGTTGCGGATCCTCGGCGTTGCGAGCCCAAGAAGTTCGGTGGGCGGGGTGCTCGTGCGAGGTTCGAGAAATCATACCGTTGAGGAAGCTGAAGTAATGGATTATGTAGTTGAACAGATGGCCTCATATAAGAAGATACGCCGAGTTGCTTTCATCAATACCATTCCAAAATCTCCTGCTGGGAAGATCTTGAGAAGGCAGTTGATTGATCGTGCTCTCTCCTTTGCATCAGCTAAGTTATAATCTTATCTGACAGTCTGTGGTTCCTCTATGCCACAGCTACAGTGACGTCACCCGACGATTGACGCAATGGTGGAGCAGTGACACTTCCTTCTCCCTTTCGACCTTTGTAGTTCCGACAATTCCAACGGTTTCATCTTCCTGTTTCTTCCAATCTCCTTTCTCCGCTCTAGTGAGAGGAGATATGAGACTATTGTTTCAGCAGTTCCGATGATTCTGACTTTTTGTTCAAAATCAAGAAGTTCCTCTTCACTCTCATGCTAAAGGTCGCCGACGACAGGAATCAAAGACCCTCGCAGTAGCCAAAATCGCCGTAGGCAACGAAAAGCTTCTCTTCACTCTCGTTTCGTCGACGACAGAAAAAGGGAGACAGAGAGGAAGGAACTTAGCAAAGCTCCTTGGTTAGTTCCAGACTACCAGGATAGAGAAAGAGAGAGCCAGATTCGCGAGCGTCTTGGTTTTGATTGGCTCTGATACCATGAAAAAAATTCGAAAGCCAAAGGTGTCCTTTCCCATTGATACCTTATGATATTTATATACAAACGATGGAGTTCCTTGCTCCCCAAAACTTTCTAAAAACAAATTCCTAATCCAAAAGAAAAACAAATGACAAAACAAAAAGACTTCCTAGATAACATATAGATCCGAGACTCTTGCGAGTCTTATCTCCGTCAAATACCAGCATTGGTTCTCTATAGGAGTGTCAATGGACCAATTTTGGATTGGACCCCATCCAAACAAAAATCAATTTGGACGAATTGGAAGACCAACAAGACATATTGAGTTGGACCAGTCCAGACTTAATGGTCCAAAGTATTTATTGGATTAGATTGGATCTGGTCCATCCATAATGAATTTATATTGGATTGTATTGAATTGAGCCAATATCTAGTTCGTTTGATAGAAGATAAGAATATAGGTGTCAATGGACCAGTATTGGGTTAAAGCCAATCTAAATTAAAATAAATTTAAACAAATTCGACAATCTAGACATTGAATTGGACCAGTCCAAAATGGTCCAAAATATTCATTGGATTGGATTGGACTTGGCCCGTCTGTAATGCATTCACATTGGACTAGATCAGATTGGACCAAATCCAATCCAATTGACACCCCTAGCTCTATGGTTAGGGGCACTTGAAGCGAACCGGTTGAACTTGAACCTTTGGGCAAGGTTTTTAAAACCAGATCGAACAGGGAACCGTTCTAGGGACCGAATCTCGGGTGGAACGGTCCAACCATCTAATTTGAACGAACAACCCGTTCTAACTTAAAAAAAATAAATAAAACTAAAATAACAGCCAAAAACTGTTGTTCGAGCCAATAGTTCAATTGTTTGACGACCAGGTCAGTGGGTCGCTGACCAAATCAATGGTCTTTGGCCAAAAATGGTTTTCCAATTCCTGGTTTTCTGAACCAACTATCCACCAGTTTTCAAAACCATGCCTTTGAGCAATGGTTTTGAAATCTAATCTGACTCAAAAAAAAAGGAAAGAAAAGAGAATGTTGATCTACTTACCTCCCCACTTGATCGGGTAAAATGTCCCCTGCAATAGAAAGCAGTGTTTTCAGGACGGTCAGACTATTTGGCCCGAGAACTGTCTAGGTAACCGGTTCCATTTTACCCAAAATCTGGTCCCTAGCCAAAAATAGTTCCAATTCTGGGTCGGTTTTTAAAACATTGGTAGAAAGCATTATACAAACAACCTACCCAACCATGAGTTCCATTTCGTCCATCGCTCATTGAATCAAGTGGCTCACCACCTGCCTTCCACTCTAATGCGATCCAACTTGGTGGCGTTTGATAAATCTGAAATCTGAAAAGTTAAAAAGATATTAAAAGTATTTGAAATCTGAAAAGAGGCATAGCTACTTTTCTCTTTTTAGAGGCTCTGAATAGATAAGTTTGTTTGTGTTGGATCAACCCTTCAACATCTGAAATTCCCTAATTTTACTATTTCACCACTAAAACATACTATTTGGTAATTTTGAGTTCAATTTGCATTATTTCATAAAAAATAATTTATTAAATTGAAAATATGAGTAAATTATAAAAATAAAAAATAAGAATAAAATTGAAAAATACATATAAATTTATAAATTAAAAATAAATTGTTAAGAGCTAAAATAATAATGAAAATAGTAATAAAGTCCATGAAGCAATGAAAAAAGATTTAATAATTATCAAACTATTAAATTAAAATTATTAAAATATTTAATAATTAATAAAAATTAAAACAATTAACAATTGATATAAACAAAAGTATAAAAGTAAAAAATTATTAAAATTGGAAAATACATATAAATTTATAAATTAAAAATAAATTATTAAGAATTAAAATAATAATAAAATCTATGAAGTAATTAAAAATATTTAATAATTTAGAAAATTAATATAAAACTATTAAAGTATTTAGTAATTAATAATAATTAAAATAATTAATAATTAATTTGGTGTACATTTGAACGCCGCTACTAAAACAGGGTTGTTGCAACTACGGGAAGAAAAGGGGAGAGAGAGGGGGGAGGGAAATCGAACGCCCCTACTGAGAGTTGCAGCGGTGGTGGTGGGAAGACGGAGAGAGAGATAGAGACAGAGACAAAGACAAAGAGACAGAGACAGAGAGACAGAGATAGAGACAAAGACGGAGAGAGGGAGAGGGAGAGGGAAATCAATCACCACTATTGAGAGTTGCAGCAACAGTGGCGGGAAGACAGAGAGAGATAGAGAGAGAGAGAGGGAGGAGGGAAATCAAACACCGCTGCTGAGAGTTGCAGCAACAATGGCGGGAAGACAGGGGAGAGAGAGATCTAGAGAGAGAGGGAGGGAAAGGGAGAGGGAGAGGGAGAGGGAGAGGGAGAGGGAGAGGGAAATCGAACGTCGTTGTTGAGACTTGCAACGGTGGTGGCAGGAAGAGAGAGAGAGAAATCAAGCAGGAGTATAGGTGCAAAACAGAAAAAAAAACCCTTAGGTTCAATTTGGAAAAAGTACAAATGTAAATACATATAGTATAAATACATACAAAATATAAGGTTTTACGATAAACATATTTGCATTTATACTCCTTCCAAACTGAGCCTTAAAAACGTGACCAAGTTGCTCAGCCTCAGAAGTCAGAACCACTTGAACTCTCACCCACGCTTGAGCTTAGCCAATAGCCATTAAGCTTGCTCGACTGAACCTACTAATTAATCGCATGAACCTGTACAGTTAACAGAAACTTTACCAATGTCAATGCACGAAAACTTTATTTGTTATTCCACCAGGCGTCTGTCAGTCTTAGCTAGATTAAGGTTTTCGCACGAAAAATTATATATAATGGTTAATATTTATAAATCGGTATTGGGTATCGTATTGGATAAGTCGGATATGGATATGAATATGGATATACTTTGAAAACGCATGGGTACGAACGGAAGATATAGAAACACTTGGATACACTAGTGAAATGCATACAAATCACATAAATATATTAATCATACTAAACCAAAAGCTGAATTATCTATGAATAAGATATAAATACATGAGAAATGTATGCTCCAATAGGTTATGTGAAGAGAAATATTACAATAAACAATATCGGGACTCTAGAACATTCAAACTCTGTATAATAATTCTCACACTTTCAATTTTATAATTATAATTTTTATTTTTTCTTAACTTTTGGGAATATTTATTAATTTAGTATTTTATTTAAATAACAACTATTTTTTAAATAATAAATGTCTTCATTTTTAACATATAATGTTTTTATTTTACACATAATTGCAAAATAAAATAAATAAATCATTTAAGATAGATAAAATAAATTATATTTAATTTTCAGTTTTTATTAATTTTTTTTGGGAAAATTAAATCTTAAATTATTCGTTTCAGTTTTTGTAACTATAATTTTCTGTTTTCCATTAATTTTGTTGGGAAAATTTATTTATTTAGTATTTTTATATAATAACTATTTTTTCAAATAATAACTATGTTTTCATTTTTAACATATAACTATATGTAAAATAAAATATATAAATCATCTAAGGTCAATGAAATGTATTTTTTTTATAATTTTTAGTTTTTATTAAATTTTTTGGAAAAAAATTAAATCTTAAATTATTTATTTCAATTTTCATAAAACTATTTTTGAACTTGTATTAAAGATGAAAAACAATCCAAAAATACTCAATGTACAAATTTGTCAAATTAGACATGGATACACCTCCATATTGGTGTGTATCAGACCATATCCACCGATACGGTGCGGTATGACCCGATACGGAGGCATATCGTACCGATACACATGACTTATAAGATACATATCCAATTATAGTGTATTCCGTACCCATGATCATTGATATGGATACGGTACGCCCCTATCGGAAGTATCGTATCGATACCTTAATGCTTGATTTTAATATTGAACTTAAAAAAATAAGGAATTATCCGGCTGCCATGTAATAAAGATTTTGAGTTCAAATTTAGCTCTTAGCAGAATAAAGCAAGAAGAAATAATGAGTCGTTTTTATGATGTATTTTTGTTCTATTAATAATTTATAATACCTTTTATAAGTTATTTCTACAAGTAGTTTTATAAGAGGTCCAAAATTACCAACAAATATATATGATGAAGGTTCACTTCACGCATCTCTTGAGCTTGAGACAACTTTTTGGATTTCATCATTAACATTAATGAAATACCAAGAGAAACCCATTAAAACCATAATCCACACAGTTTTTTGTTTTTTTTAATCCAATAATCCACACGGTTGGTAAGGACGAAGAAACCGAGGAAGTACATGTATAATTGTCACGCGTGCACCATACACATCAGAAATGCTTTTTCCAAAGGTTATGCAATTTTACGTGTCAAAATATGTTTTTTCTTTTTTCAGCCAAATGGTGAAAATTGTATTTAGCTAACGGGCCAGGAAAGCAAAGCAAAGGGTTTTTGTAATTTGTAAGTTTGGATGGTTGCGTTGCGATAATAATTTGTAATCGGGTTTGACTTTGAGAATACTGCCAATCTGCAATTATTTGGAGGGGTTGTTGGTCGGCTCGGCTCAAGAGTCAAAAAAAAAATCTATCTTAGCCAAGCGTTGCCACTGAGTCAGGAGGGCTGCCTGGGTTCTGTGGAGCGTGGAGCACTAGAGTATTGAGTAGGGTTCCCGTTCAACTCAAGTGTGCGCTAGGTGTCGACTGTGAGTGTCGAGACGGTGACGGTCGAATGAAGTAACGCCGTTAAGGCTACTGTCAGATGAACCGCGCCACGCATATCGACTAGCGCCGCCAGCTCAGTTATGTGGGGCCACCATCACACTTCCGTCTATTACTTTCTCTCCCTTTATCTACGCCTCCCCCACCCTCACCTCTCTCCATAACTTTTTGAATCGTCTCCTATCTCCCTACTTCCGTTTTTGATTCTCCGTCTGTCGCCGCTCTACGCCCTCTAGGCCTAGGTCGGTCTGTCTGTCTGCTCCCCCTGTATAAACCGACTCTCTTTTATTGAACTTCGCTCTACAAGTGATCTCCGGTTGGATTCCTCCTCTTCCGTCCACAAATGGTTCTACCGAAGCGTCGCCACAGATTCTTCAAGTTCAGAAGCCCTGCTCTCCCACACAGCCTCGTCTCTAGTTTCTCCAATTTCTAATTAAGCTTCTTCTGTATCCCTCTCCCGAGCAAACAGAAATACAGAATACTCTCCCTCCAGCTCTCCTTCCAATAACAAAAGATTCGCTAGAAGCTTCGTCAAGCAGAGGGAGAAAAAGATAATCTTGTTTTCCTTCTCTCTCTCTCACACGCACCTCTCTCTTTCTCTTTCATTCATTATTCTGGGCTCACATTAATTCCTTCTGTCAACTATCTTTCTTCGTGTCTATCCCCATCTTATAAATCAAATGTCTGCTAGAGAATACGACTTCTCAGGTGCGGCAGTTGTGGAAATGGCTTGGATCATGCTCAGGATCGACTACTCCAGGCTATTCTGGCTCCTTTTTGGTGTCTTCTCTTACGAAAACCACGAAGGAAAGCCTCGGATCTAGCAGCCACTCTTCTTTGTTACCATTACCCAGATAAAGTCAAATAATACTACTATTTATATACATATACTTAGAAATAAAAGGAAAAGGTGAGTCTGTTCGTCGTTTTGAGGTTTCGAGGATCTACTCCGTTCACAGTGCGCAGAACATGTACAAACCGCTACTCAGGGACGGTGTTGAGGGAGTCACCGTCGATTATGGGTACGTCGAAACTGATCCAACCGGCCGGTATGGACGAGTAAGTTTTCCGCCCTGATTTTTTTTTTTTCATATACACGTATATTTATATATTATATTATATAGTTCGTATTCGTATTACATGAGAGAGAGAGAGAGCATCTCTGACTCTGATGAAGCATCATGAGGGCAAGGACTAAAGATGGATTACCTACCTTGCTATATTTTATATGAAAAAACCCCCCCCAAAAAAAAAGAGAGAAAAAAGAAGAGAAAGGAACAGGCTTAGTTAAATGAACAGCAACTTGCTTGCGAGAAGTCCACCATAATTTAAAATATAGGTTTGTTGCGGTTCTTAACCTTTAATATTCATTTCTCAAAGTATAGAGATAAAGACGTACGTTAGTTAGATCAAATGATATCTTATTTCTATTGTGGTTCGATGTTCATAGCTAATTAAGAAATCCTGAACAACTGATGGTTTCAAGTCTTGTCTAATCTACTGATTAATCCATTCATAAAACTTAGTAAACCAAAATTTGCCGACTCATCATCTCCAAACCTCCATACACAGAAGAAAGTCATTGCTAAAACTAAGGCCGTCCTAAGAGCCATCCTGACTTTATAATGGAAAAGGAACATGTTCCTGACTTATTACTACTTTATTTATCACCAAAATTCCACTTTTCTAATCTTCAATATTTCTTCTCTAATTAAATTGCAAGTCTTTTTTTTCCACTTCAAAGAGATCCCTTGCGCTGATTCCATTTCTCCATTCCTCAATTCTGGTTAACAAAAACAGATTTTCTCCTGGATGAGCGGAGAAATACAAGCAGGGTGACAAGATCACCAGTAGCTAAACGGGCAAGAGTCTGAGCAACTCTGTTTGCAGATTTAGGAGTTTAGGAATAGCTCATGAAGGAGACCGTTCATAACAAGGTTGATCTCATGTTTTGATGAATTCTAAATAAACGTTTTCAGTAACCATTTTGTTCTGTTTTTTTTTTTTTATTTTTATTTGATAGCAGCTTATTTTGTTTTCTAATAACCCTTCTTCGTCCACTAACCAAGGATTAAAGGTCTGACCCCAAGTTTCCTGAAATTCTTAACAATCAGTGTTTTAATTCCTCATAATCTACAATCCGCATAGGTATATAACCATCGTATAATGGTTGTACCCTTATGGGTGTTTTAATTTTATTAATTTAAATTGATAAGTTAATTGTAACTTGGAGATGAGCATCACATCATTGTACAATTTTGTAAGAAGGAAAAGGCAAGTCGTATGATGCTCGAAGGATAGTTCATTTATATTTGCTCTTCACCCTTGTATAAGAAAAATCCTCCAAAAATTCTTTGTTGTATTTGTACGTAAACTTTATTTTATGAGCATTAATAAGCTTTTGAAGCTCGGGTTGGAAAACATGGGGCTCGGCACAGTGATTGGATAAGAATCTCTGGGGGCTCTTGGATTAACAGAACCATAGATCTTGATTCTTGACGACCAAAATGCCCTAGATGTGACGCCTCCCCAAGTGAGTCATTTGATCTCATCCATTTTTTGGCTCATGGTCATATCCAAGAACATGTTGAATGGTCAACAGATTAAACACCCACCACCTCCCCCTCCAACTGTTAGCCGTCACTAGCCTACAATAAGGGTTGGGCTGGGCTGGATGTAGATTTTACGTTAATGCCTGAAATAGTGAAATGGCTTGTTACGTCCAACAGTGGGCTGGGCCAGACATCTTTTGGCACAGATGACTCACTCACCTCAGCCTGGTTGACATGTTAGCTGCAAATTATACCATTTTGTGCAAGAGGGCGATCCAAATTCGATCTATGATAGGATCGTATTTAGATCCACCCCTATCGGATCTTATTCAATCCGATTTATAGATCTATCTTTATTTTTTCAAAGTTGTTCTGATTTTTTTTTCCAAAAATTCAATGTTAAATTCAATTTGAATAAAAGTTTGTATCTGAAACTTTTTTTTTTTAATATTTGCATCTGAGTGAGGTATATTCCATTGGATTCGATCCCATCCGCTTCTCTTACCTTACAGAGTATATTAATAAGTTATAAATATCAATAAATGCCATATTATTAACAGGTGTTAGTGAAATCAGTATTTGAAGTTTTGAATATTGGTGACACATCAATAAATTTGTGGATATGTTACATCATTTGTTGGTGGGGCCAGTGTCCAAAATCATAATGGATGGATACTGGGTACTGGATCCCACGTGATGCACTAAATCTACGGTGGGTGTCCAAGGACTAAGTCTTCGTATTCAAGGACAGTGCTAAATGACGTCATAGCAACATTGTTATTAATTTGTTTTGATTTTGGGGTTTTAAGTTTTAACCGTTCTCAGTCCACCCCTATCGCTATTCGCTAGGGTGGAGTTAAGATTTGGATTGAATCCTGACCGTGGATTGATGCTAAATCCACGGGAATGATGCGGTTTAGACTAAGAGGGGCTACAATTTTAGATTTATGAGGTGGATTGTCTACGATGGTTTTTTCACATCCGATGGCCTGGCGTGGGCTGTTGCGTGGCTCACTTAGGGCCTGGCCTGGCCTGTACCTATGTCATGTCCTTTGGTTAGAGGTCAGGGGCAGTTTAGCAATGCTTCTTCCTCTTTAGAACAGTGCTTGCTATCATCGCAAGTGAGGCACTAATCACAAAAAGGACAATAGTTAATACGCATAATCTCCTGTATTTGTAAGAAAATCTCAGTTTACTTATTTTCCGGCCCGGCCCGGCCCGGCCCAGCCCAGCCCAGCCCAGCTCCGAAATTGACACCACTGATAGTATAGTATTATAGTAGTAGTGTTGGTGATCCATGAGAAAATCTTTGTATCTTTGTTGCTGCCTTTTGTCCATAATTTGGGTTATCAAATTAAAATTGTGACGACGATTAGCGTTCCCTGGGTTCCATTATGTGTTGCAGTTCGACGAAGTTTTAGGGCGAGGAGCCATGAAGACGGTATATAAGGCATTTGATGAGGTCCTTGGTATGGAGGTGGCGTGGAACCAAGCCAAGCTGAATGACGTCTTCCGGTCACCGGAGGAATTGGAAAGGCTGTACTCGGAAGTACACCTCCTGAGCACCCTCAACCACGACTCAATTATCCGGTTCTACAGCTCATGGATCGACATTGATCGCAGAACCTTCAACTTCATTACCGAAATGTTTACTTCAGGCACTCTCAGAGAGTAAGACTTGTCAACTTATTCTCTCCTTAAATTTAAATCTTCTTGTTTACTTTTACGTGCTTATTGCTGAATTAGGTATGTTATGTACTGTGGCGTGGCATTGTGATTGTGATGAGTTAATTAAATTAATCCAGGTATAGACAGAGATACAAGCGGGTGGACATAAGAGCCGTGAAGAATTGGGCCCGCCAAATCCTACACGGTCTTGTGTACTTGCATGGTCATGATCCTCCTGTTATTCATAGGGACCTCAAATGTGATAATATCTTCGTCAATGGTCATCTAGGGCAAGTCAAGATTGGTGACCTGGGGTTAGCAGCTATTCTTCGTGGGTCTCAAGCGGCCCACAGTGTTATAGGTAATCATCATCATCTCTCATCTCCCATCTCCCATCCTGGTTCAGTCCTAAGACCGGGCCAACGTGGCTGGTTCATTTAGCCTAGGTTATTGGTTATATTTGGGAGAATTGAAGTGAAAGTCCATATATAGCGTGGTGAATACTTGTATCCCCATTCCCCAGTACTAAGTTGAGTTAAATTTGATTTGAGAGTTGTTAGGCACCCCGGAGTTCATGGCGCCAGAACTATATGAAGAAGAATACAACGAGCTTGTAGACATATACTCCTTTGGAATGTGTGTGCTAGAGATGCTTACCGCCGAGTACCCATACAGCGAATGCTCCAACCCAGCTCAAATCTACAAGAAAGTGACGTCGGTAATTAATTAAGCTCCATTATATTATAATTTATAATACATATTTAATTGTCGTGAATAATTAATTAATATACTCACGTCACGTCACGTCACGTTATAGGGAAAGCTACCAGCCGCGTTCTATCGGATTCGCGACTCGGAAGCGCAACGCTTCATTGGGAAATGCTTGGACACCGCCGTAAAGAGGCTCCCTGCCAAGGAACTGTTGCTTGATCCCTTCCTTGCATCTGACACTGAGGAGATGTTGCCAACTCCCAACCCTCCTACTGTTGCAAAAGATGTTGTGCCTCCGCCGGAGAGTAGTCAAGTATATGTGCCACAACCAGTTGCTCCAGCAATAAGCACTACTACAGACATGACAATCACAGGGAAGATGAACCCTGAAGATGATACCATCTTTCTTAAAGTTCAGATCGCTGATAAAGATGGTAAGAGGAGAATCTATCAACGGGTTCTGAGAACAAAGTTATATTGATTTAGTTATACACAGGGTGATTGGATTGGATGGTGAAATTCTGAGCGGTGAGGAATTTATTTTGTTTCTTACAGGTTGTGTGAGGAACATATATTTTCCATTTGACATTCTAAGTGATACTCCGATCGATGTGGCAACCGAGATGGTGAAAGAGTTAGAGATTACAGATCGTGAACCGTTTGAGATTGCAGAGGTAATAGAGGATGAGATCTCAGCTTTGGTGCCACACTGGAAGGAATCTCAACACCATGACCATCCTCACCAAATTCTTAACTATCAAGATGATGATGACGATGTGCCCTACCATCCTTCGTGTTCATTCTCCTCGTGTTCTTCTCAGGCTTCACTCTCTGTCTCTGGATTGATCACTTCCTCGTATGGCTACGATTGGCTCCAAGGTATGCTGTGCTCTGATACATATACACACTTGGGCACAAAAGCAATAAGGAGTTAGGACTTCGAGGCTCAGTTGTATCTGTTCAATGGAACATTAATTGTTTTTAGTTTCAACTATATATATATATTATGCTGATCACAAGTCACAATTGTCTGAAAAGCCAAGCTCAAACTCCAAAGCTAATTGGTGAAACAATAAATGCTGATGCAGGTGACTTGTTTGGTGATGATGATGCGAGCTCTCAAAGCTCCGTATGCTCGGGCAAGTACTCCAACTTCAACTACAATTCCGGCAGTGAACATGATTTCAATCAAAGTCCTAGAAGAAGAAGAGATCAGTACTACTGTCCGGCCGCAATGACTCACCAATCCACGAGATTCTGTCCCGAGGAGAAGCCGAGGACGGGCCACTTCATTGGTATGAATCGACAAAGACAACCTAGCGTCCTAGCAGAGTCTCGCAGAGCTTGTGGTAAAAATGAACCTGCAGGTAATACGTTAATGGATAACCGCCGATTGACAAGGAACCGATCACTGGTGGACGTACGTAGCCAGTTGTTACACCGCTCTTTGGTGGAAGAGGTAAACAAGCGTCGCCTGTTCAGGACAGTCGGTGCTGTGGAGAGTATCGGATATCAAGCTCCCCACGAATTTTCTGACAAGGATTACCGGCTTATGTGTGTTAATCCTGCATGTGGGGGCTTGGGGAGATGGTAAAGAGGCGAGGATTTAAATGGTGACCGGGTGGCGCGGGTGGAGGTGATTATTTTAACCTCTCATCTCAAGTTTTTGAAGTGAATTTCAAGACCGACGACGCCATATGTCTGGACTGCGATTAGTTTCATTTCATTTCATACTGATGTAAATATTTATGCATGGTGTGTTTGTTGTAGTGTGTGGTACACAAGTATTCGAGCCCACCGTGATCACTGTTTTTTGGATGCTATTCTACTAGAAGTCTGGAACCCAACTATGATCAGTTTCAGAACTTGTGTTGGGCTTGGGCTGGGGCAACGTCTTTGAGGTTTGGGCTTGGGCTAAGGCCTTGACACTCCCCCACAATCTGTCGAACCTGATGAGTATATATTTATATATATGTGTGTGTGTATTTCTATATTGCAAAGATGACTACGAAAAATGTCGTGTTTAATCCATTATATTTATATTTATGTATAATATGGAAGAATGTAATGTAAGTGCAATCCTTGACATATAGGAAAATGTTTGGAATGAGATTGTCAATTAGACATTGAAGACATGAATTCATCATAATTCGATGAGAATGAGTTGCAACTGCAACTCGAAATTAGACCATGGGTAAGATACTTATAGAAAATAGGAAAAACCTATGCTACCGTGCTACAGAAAAGACATGATACCAGGAAGGCTTTGATGAATTAACCACCACCCCTGTGAACCTGATTGTTTACCACTTTTATTATGATATCAGTTCATTGGTTATAAATTTTTATTTGTATCATAGACCAATCCTAGAAAATAAGAGAAACTGACTGCTGCCCTGTACTTGAGTTAGTAACGCTTAACCCCCGAGCTTTTTGTTTGTGACAGAGACCCACTTTGAAGTTCAAAGTTTGAACTTTTAGATTCCAGCATATTGACCCATGGGCTTTGGTGGTAAAGATAAAAATTATGAAAATGTTCATTTCAAGTTCTGTATTTTTTTTTCAATTTCTGTTTTTATCTTTTCATTTTTCTATATTCTCTTCTTTTTCTTTGTTATTTTCTGTTTTTTATATTTTATTTTATTTCCCATTTTTCTTCTGTTTTTTTTTGTATTTTCTGCATTTTGTGTAATTTCTACTTTTTCTTTATTTTTCTGTCTTTTATTGTAATTTATCAAATTACTACAACATGGTCGCACAAAATTATATAAAAGCAATTTGGGGTTTTAAAAATGTTTAAACATGCACATAACAGTCACTTGTGAATCTAAGTTGAAGTTTGTTTTATAGAGTTCTAAGGGCAGGGGGAAAGTGCTGGCAAATGAAAGTTCAATGTTTAAGTGTCACTATCCCCAAATTAAGTACAGAGGTTGTTTAAAACAAAAGGAAAAAACGAGAGAAAAACTTCACCATGGTTGCATTGATTTTCATCTTCACTTTCGATAGGCAAAGCAGTACAAGATGCCATCTTGCACTAGCTTGCCATCGGTTAGCGTCAACCTCTGTTACTAATGGAATTCTTTCTAAGCAAATAAACTGACTTTGGTTTTTTCGTACCAAACATATATAGTTATTTACAGAGACAAATATAGGGTTCTGCTGATTATAGTGGACTGATATTTCCATGCAAAATATGCAAGAAGAAGTGCTAATTGGTTTATAGATTATTAATATGTACAAAGTCATGAAGTGGGTCGCCCAAGCTAGCTTGTCATCATTAATTAGGTCAATATATCTATATATAATATATGCATGTACTTGATGGCCTGGATTAGCAACAACCAGTTTCCCTTGTTATTCTTTGAGTTTAGTTATTTTATCAGCTTATCTGCTTCAGAATGTGCTGCCGGCCGGCCGGACTTTTAATACCTAGATTCCTTGCTGCCAGATGTTAGCCTGATGGCACATCCAATTCCTGTGTTAGGATCGAAACTCAAAAGAGCCATGAAGTTGCTTGTAATTTATTTGCAGTAGCTCTACTTTGTGCTTGAGTTTGGTTGTAATTAAGTAGGTTAAGATGGACGGTAATCGTCTTTTATTATGTTGTGGAATTGTGAGATTAGAGCCTTTGGAAGATCTGGGTGTATATTAATTTGAAAAAATTTCTTGTGATCAAGTACATGGTGGGACAATGTTGGGCCATTAATTAGAGTTTTCTTCTCCTCCTTTGTTATATGGTAGGTGGGGGAGAGTGATGAACCAATCTCTGATGATGTGGATATATAGGTTCTACTACTATTTTGCCTGGGTTATCATATAGCACCATATGATCCTTGAGAAACGACAATGGAACAGCAGGTGGTGTACTGTCTTGTTTCTTGCGGCTAGTTGCAGAAGATGCAGAGTTAGGAAGTACTCTTTGTATCTTCTCTGTGCTTCCACTACTTGTTTTGTTGTAAAATACCATTGCAGAGCACTTACCATTATTCCATATGAGGAGCTGTGGGCCTGTGGCTGTGCTCTATACGGTATGTTGGTCTTTCTAGATCACAGACCTTTTAAAAAATGGGCTAGCCGCTGTATAGGCTGTGATTTGACTGTATACTTCCCCCGCCCGACTCGTCTCCTTTTGCATTATATTCTGTCTTCCTGCTCGTGAACGTGAAGAAAAATAAGACTTTATAAATATGAAGTTTCTAATTCCAATAAGAAATACTGAATACGCAACAATAATAGCAATTTTTTTTTTTTTCGGACAAATTAAGCATGCAATTGGCAAAATCAATTGTCAAACTAGTGGGTACGTAAGATGGGGGAACAAAATCATCAACATCCCAAAATCGATTGCCTCAATTGTCGTTACAGCTAGAAGCAATATTACTGTGAAGGATTTGTAACTATTTATGACTCTGAAACAAGGAAAGAAGGAAACAATGAGAGCTGGAAGAAGATTTGGTTGTCTTTAATAAAAATTGTTAGTTGAAATGTTACATATTGGAGGAGGCCCACAGACTTGAATCTAAGGCTACCATGTGGTGGGGGGGCCCGGCTGGGGAAAAGAGAAAATTTAAAATCAGTCCCACAAAATCTCTTGGAAGAGACTTTACCAGTTTTGATTCTACCTATTTGTCCTCATCCTCTCTCCCTTTCTCTCTCTCAATCTCTCTCTCTCTCTATATATATATTATTTAACAATTCATACCAAAATAGAAAATTTATGATGCAGAAAAGATATGGTATAGAAAAAGTTTTGACCAATCAAAACCACCATGAATTTTGATAAATAATACCTTATTCATTACCATGTTTAAGATTCCAATTTATTGGTTAATTATTTTAAATGTCATTATATATAGTTGTTATTCTGTTTTTTTTTCCTCTTTTGAATAATTTTGGGGGAGAGGTGATCGAACCCCTTCATCGATCTAAAAGGTGAACCAATAGATCGGTGTAGTAATAGTCAGCCTCATCTAGTACACTCCAACACACACATCCAGGGTGAATAAACCCATGTTGCTTGGTGGGGCTTCATCATATATTCATCACTTTTTCTGTTTTACAGCACAAGTATGCATATATGATAATCTGACGAAGACAGCATCGTCCAAATTTAGCATTGTCTTTGTTTTTTTTAAAGGCGTGATGGTGTTAGTGGAGACCGGATCTGCTCCTCACACGCACATCTTACCATGCATTGGAACATCTCCCGTACTTATTAGTTATTATTCATAGGAGATGTTCTCAATACAGGGTGGATGTGCCTGTGAGGCGCCCATTTGTGAGGAGCAGATCCCACTTCATTTTAGTGTTACTAATGGGCTAGCTAATGGGCCTGTTTGTCGGCACAACAGTCATTTTCCTACAACTTTTTAATGTATGTGTATATAAATAAAAGGGAAATTGTCTAAAACTCATGAGTTTTCAGCATTTCTCTTAAACTCACCACTACTTTTTAAAATGTCTAAAACTCATCATGTCATTAATTTGACATTAAACAGACTAACGGGTGTTAATATATTACCGTTTTAACCTTCATAGAAAAATATAAATATATACAAAATAAATTAACAGGTGTTAATATATTGTCATTTTAATATTTAGACATGAAAAAAAAAGAAAAAATTCAAAAAATATTTTCAAATAAAAAATACATAAAAATATAGAAATTATAAAAAATATAAAAAATTGCAAGAAAACAAAAAAATTATTTTCAAATTATAGAAACTATAGAAATTGAAAAACAAAATCAGAAAATAAAAATTATAGAAAAAACACCAACAAATTATAGAAAAACACAGAAATTACAAATTAATAACAGAAATACAGGAAAATTTATAGATTGTAGAAAATAGAAAATTTCAAAAAACAGAAATTATAAAAAAACATTGGAAATTATAACAAAACACTAAAAATGCAAAAAAAAAACAAGAAAATTGAAAACTGAAAAAGACCAATTTTCCTCTAACTATTCAAGGGTAATTTTCTCATGAAAATTGTTATTTATGCTGACATAGACACCTCTGTTAAGAAGCATTGACGGTGCACTAACGGAAGGTGAATTTTGGAAAATAAAAACTTACTGATATGGTGAGTTTTAGACATTTTGAAAAACACTTATTTTACTCTTTGTTTTATGAAAATAATGGTTGTAATTGATAATGGATTCGTTCAAAGTTTTCTTCTAAGTTCTAACTTGATATATAAATTGCCACTAAGAAAGAAAGAAAAACAGAAACTTAATATATAAGGTCTTTTGCCTGCTGGGCAGCCAGGCTGGCAAGGGACAAAACTTTGTCAATCCACGACTCGACAACCTGGGCTCTCAACATGGCTCCCTTGCATGACACGTTGGTTGACTTTACAATTAATGCATCCATGTAGACAACAAAAATTTTCCCATCAGCTCAGTTTGGAAGGAGTACAAATACAAATATGTACAGTGTAAATAGATACAAAATACATGATTTTGCACTCTACATATTTGTAATTGTACTCCTTCCAAACTGAGCTTAAGGTGTATTTGCGTCCTAACTATCCAAATTCAGTATAAATACAAAAATCTTGGAAATCTGGTCCCAGTCTGCATTTTAATAATTTGGAATAATTTGCATTTGTACTCCAAACAAAGGCAGCCTAACAGTTAGAGAGTTTATCCCTTCAGTTTGTTATTAGAGAGTCAAATCCCGTTTTTTCCAATTTAATTTGATCCCCCATCTATTAGGGTTAGACTATGATGCCAAAAAGATATGATACCAGAAAAAAACTTACAACCAATTAATAGGAACTAGAGATGTCAATCAACCAGTTTTGGATGGATCCAATTTGATACAAACCTTATCAACTCGGATTTGGACGGTTGGATTGGGCCAATCCAAAATAAATTGGTCTATATTCTTATTGGTTTGAATAGGACCTAAACCAAATTTCCAATAATCCGATAATGAGGTCAAACCCTTGTCCAATTTGAAACTAATCAAAACTGAAACCGGCATAAAATCGCTTTTATGAAAGTACTTTTACTAAAACACTTTTACAAAAGCACTTCTATAAAAGTAATTTTATGACAGAAGCAGATTTATAAAAGCACTTTATGAAAGCACGTATACAAAAGTACCTTTGCAAAAACACTTTTGCAAAAGTACTTTTACAAAAACACTTTGGTTCTCGGAACAGTATCTCTCCTTCCCAAATGATGGAACTAGCAAAGGCTTTGGAGTCAAGCGGCAAAATTTTCATTTGGGTTCTTAGGCCACCGATCGGATTCGATGTTAATGAGGAGTTTAGAATTGAAGAGTGGCTACCGGACGGATTTGAAGAACGAATGAGAGAGAGCAATCGAGGGCTACTAATCCGCAGATGGGCGCCTCAATTGGAAATTCTGTCACATAATTCTACTTGTGCATTTCTTAGCCATTGTGGTTGGAATTCAGTGCTGGAAAGTTTGAGGCAGGGAGTGCCGATAATAGGTTGGCCATTGGCTGCAGAGCAATTCTTTAACTCAAAACTGTTGGAGGAGATGGAGGTGTGCGTTGAAGTTGCAAGAGCGAATAGCTGCGAGGTCGGACACGAGCAGATTGCGAGCGTGATCGAATTGGTGATGGGTGGGACTGAGAAAGGAGAGAAGATAAGAAGGAAAGTTTGCGCAGTGAAGGAGATGATAGAGGACGCTGTCAATGATGGTGAAAGTTACAAGGGCTCTTCTGTCAAGGCCATGGACGGATTTTTTGATTTCTGTAGGAGGAAGATTGAGTGAGGAAATGCACAGTGTGCGAATACTAACTACTTGTGCTCCCATTCTTCAGCTCAAAATTGAAATGCTAAAAGAATGCTTTGAGCTTTCCGAACACATCTGTTGTTACTGATACTGCAGCAATTCCATGTGATCCCTGTAAGACGAGTCTAGATGAGCTACAAGCACTCCTAAATTGCTTAAAGACTTTCTTTCCATCCTCATTTTCGTTGGACGTCTGACAGTTCAGATTGTCATCCATCTCATTTTCGTTGAAACAAAGATTGGTTGTTAGTGAGGAATTCTCAGATGTGTTTCCCCTCACTAACAGCTAGTCCACCATCCCAGTACCATGTTGGACGACTGACACTTCGGATGGCCGGAGGTAGAGATCAAATTCATTCGCCACCGTTGTGTGTTTTAGTTGGGGAGAGGGGAATGATGATTAGTGCTATTCCATGTGGGTGGGGAGAGAGAGAGTAAGAGGAAAATTAAAGAAGAGGGAAGGTTGGAGGGGTGAGTGCACCGCCATTCTACCGCTGTGCGTCATGAGAAAGAAGATAACAGTGTTCCAGTGGATTATGGAGTTGTTGAGATAGGGCTATTTTAGTAAAAACATATGTACATTAATTCGTAAAAGGGTAAAATAGGTATTTTGAAAAAAATATCATCTCTTTAACGTTTTCCGTCTTGGTCATTAATGGAATGGAGGTATTTGTTGATTTTTTCAAAAATAGAGGGGAGATTTTTGCTTAAATGAAACTATATGGGAGGTTTTTGTGATTGTCAAAAACTTCAGGAGAGGTTTTTGTATTTTACTCTAATTTCTTTATGTTCTATTTGTTATATAATTTTTGATATTTCATTTGGTTTGGATTGGATCCTATCCAATCCATTTAAATTTTAATGAATTGAATTGAATTTGGACTGAATTGGGTTCAATCCATTTGTAAGTGGATTCACATTCGAGTAGATCGGGTTGGACCAAATCCAGTTCAATTGACACCTCTAACCGAAATCATAAAGGTAATTGATGAAGGGTGATTTGGCCCGACCTAGTAAAGAGGGGACACATGGACATGACCTGACCAAGAGATGACAACTCAGCCTAACGCGGCCAGTCCGCAATAGATCGAGCTCGGATATTCAACCACCTCGGGATGAAGTGACCTCGGGACAAGGTCACCTCGAGACGAAATCACTTCGGTACCAGATCACAACAGGATCACTTCGATCCCAAGGCACTTCGGCATTCAACTCAGTTCGAAACTTAAAAGCAACAGCTCAGGGATATCGACTTCAGAACACTACGTGGTAATCCCGGAAATCCCTCCAACGGATTCTGAACCTCACGGGATCACGCCGTGTAATAGCTAGCATTATCTCCTCCCTGCCCGATTCGGGCAGAATTGATAAGCCTTTTCAGTTGACAACGTTATCCCTCAATTAACGCAGAAAGCTGATCTTGTCATGATGAAGATCCCGGAATTGATCCGCAAAACTTGCGAGGACTCAACAACATAAAGGCTCCTCCCTTGGTGGCTCAAGGTATGCGTGATTACTCTGCTCTCTAGCTCTCTACACTCTTAAGCTTTTTAGCTCGCAACAGTCTACTAACTTAAGCATCGGAGCGACCTCGCTGGGCTAGCAACCCCAGGTTCTCTGATCCTCCTCTTACAGATCAACCTAGTCCGTCGTCTGACTGGAAGCCAGGTCACCTCCAACAAGGAGCAGCTAGATCGCACTACTCCATTTGGCACTATCTGTGGGAAATGCTACAGAAAGCCTTTTCCACCATCAATAACAAACTCAAATCCATGGCATCTTCCAGCAACGCCGAACAAACAATGAAGTGAACGTCTCCAGGGGGCAGCCTCAGTTCCCGTCTATCTGCATCGGTCAGTTCACCATACCGCTTACTGCGGCTGGGGTCCCAACGCTGACCATGTCCCAAGCGACTACACAGGTAAACGCACCACTCCCTTCGGTAGTTGGTGCGACCTTCGCTGAACCGTCTGTGGTTCCCCTGGAGTCGGTCAGTCCTAGTTCGAAGACCTGGTACACTATGTGCGGGTCATTCAGGTCCAAATGCAACATGTCCAACAGTTCTAGCACTATCAACAACAAGTCCTCCACCAATTCTACCAGCAACAGTATCAGCAACAATTCCCTCCACTACAGCATAATCAACAGCTGGTTCCACCCCGGCACCCAGCAGTACAGCCGAATCAGCCTCGTTTGCAGAACACTCGCTCTTCTCGTCGAGGCGAGACTCCCCAGGTTCCACTTCCTCTTGGAAGCCATGTCTCGCCCCGTGGTAGGAGGGATGGACAAGTCACTCCGTCCGCTTCACAGGGAAACGGTGGAAGCAAATCAGGAAATACTTAGCCTGCCAGGGCTATCTTACCTCGGCCCTCGCATCAAGAAGGTTCGCTCACGAGAAACCGGTTTGGGGTTCTGGCTACAAACTTAAGGCGAGGCCCTTCCGTCCATGGTAGTCAGCCTCAACATCCAGAGCCACACTGCACCAGAACAGTTCCTGACCACATAGAGGTCAGCAGCACTAATGCGAAGCCGATGAAGAAGCAACAGCAAAGGCGTCGCAAGGCACGCCGAACCACAACTCAGAATAGCCAGTTCGCCAGACCCAACCAACAGGAGCAAGTAAAGGGTAAAGAGGAGGCGAGCTCAGCAGCCACAAAGACCACTTCTCTCCTCTTCGGGTCATCCCCTCTGTCCTCCAAGCTCCTGGCGACCCCGATGTCTTTTGATTCAAACGACTATGTGGACTCCTTCCAGTCCCAGATGCACCTAGCTGGGGCTGACGAGTCCTGCATGTGCGTAGCCTTCTCCATCACGTTCAAAGGAGTAGCTCGCACATGGTACCGGAACCTCGTGCCAGGAACAATCAGAAGTTGGGCGTTGTTCATAGAAATGTTCACCTCGCACTTCATTACCAGCAAGAAGTGCCCGGGGTCCCAAGAAAGCCTCCTCAACGTAGTCCAAAGAGAAGGAGAGTCTATCAGAAGCTATATTAAACACTTCAATGACACCTGCTTACAGATCCCTGATCTAGATCCAGCTGTGAGGCTCACGGCAACGAAGAAAGGTATAACCCACAGGAATTCAAGTGGCATGTAGTGGCCTATAAGCCTAAAGACATCACCGAATTCCTCAAGCTCGCCGATCAGTTCATCGGGACCGAGGAAAAAATGAAACAGAAGACTGAAAATCCAGCAGAAAAGAAAAAAAGAGAAGGTGACAACACAAGTAATGGCGGCAATAAACGAAGAAAGAGCAAGTGCCTGACCAGGGAAGGAAACAAGTCTGGGAGCCGATCTCCTTCGTGATCTCATAAGTCAGATCGGTGTTCCCGTACTCCGCCGGTTGAAAGGACGAACTATACACCCCTCAACGCAAAGCAAGGAGAAATCCTTATGGCGATCAAAGGCTCCTCCTACGTGAAGTGGCCACCTCAGTTGAAAGGAGATCCCGTCACTAGAAACATAAATGTTTATTATCACTTCCACAAAGACCATGGACATAGTACAGAAAATTTCAGAAACCTTTGCGACGAGATCGAGGAGCTCATCCGTTGCCGATATCTGAAAAACTTCATACAAAAAAAAGACAGGAATCAAGCTAACTGCCACACAGACCGATAGGGGGAGCAAAGAAGAAATGCTCCCGAATCCAGCAGCAGACATAGTGAGCAGCCTCCAAGGCAGTTACCAAAAGAAAGGCCGATCCACGGAGTAATCAACATGATTACTGGTGGGTCCATCGTCACGGGCTGTACCTTGGCAGCAGGTCGAGCTTCAGATCGTGAACTAGAGAATGAGGAGCAGAACCCACCGAAGTGACCCAGGCTCGAAAATCCCATCTACTTCACAGAAGATGATGCGCGCGGGATCCAATATCCTCACAATGATGCCCTGGTAATAAAGCTGAGGATAAATGACTTTGAAGTCAAGCGCGTCCTAGTGGATTCGGGCAGTTCGACCGATATTCTGTTCAAGGACGTCTTCGATAAGCTTAAGCTCCAATAAAGCGATCTCAAGCCGACAGATACACCCTTGGTAGGCTTCAGCAGCGAAGAGGTCAGACTGCTATGGTGAGTCTCAGTACCTATAGAGGTCGGCACGTGGCCCAACATTGTAAGGTTCGAGCACACTTTCTTAGTGGCTATGACTCCATCCCCGTACAACGCCATAGTAGGTCGGCCCATTACGCACGCCCTACGTGCGGTAGTATCCACCTACTACTTGGCAATGAAGTTCCCAACGAACTATGGAGTAGGGGTTGTGCGAAGCGACCAACTCGAGTCTTGCAAATGCTTCGTCACCGCACTCAAGGGGAAAGACAAACTAGCGGCTGACATCGAGCTCGAGCGACCTATAGAGTATGCAGAGGAGTGAGCTACACCAACAGAAGAGACGGTTCACATCCCAGTCTCAATGGATCTAGCTAAGACTCTCTAGATCGGCGCTTCGATCGAGGAACCGCTTCACTCTCAGCTGGTAAGTTTTTTACTAAAAAATTTAGATGTGTTTGCATGGTCCGTAGCAGAAATGCCCAGCATAGACTCTTAAGGACTTCGAATGGACCGCAGAGCGACGAGGTAGTCAGCTCAGTACTAATAAAAGAGGTAGATCGGGTCCAACGACCCATCTACTATGTTAGCAAGGTTTTGCAGGATGTTGAAACAAGGTACCCAAAGATCGAGAAGCTGGCGTACGTGCTAGTCATAGCAGCTCGGAAGCTTTGGCCCTACTTCCAAGCCCACACCATCGTCGTCCTCACCAACAAGCCTCTAAGGCAAATCCAGCTCAAGCCCGAGGTGTTTGGTAGACTGACGAAATGGGCCATCGAACTCAGTGAGTACCACATTCGGTACGAACCTTGGATGGCAATTAAAGCTCAAGCCTTAGCCGATTTTGTGGCAGAATGCACGTTCAGCACTGCAACCCCCGAATTGGCCGAGCTCAGGACAGGGAGGAAGCTTCAACCAGTGCAACACCAATTCCAGTTCGAGCAAGTTTGACCTGGGACGAGGAGCCCTTGATCCTCCATGTTGACGGATCATCCAACCAGCAAGGAAGCGGAGCGGGGGGGGCGGGAGAGGTCGCTCCTGTAGAATAAGCAGAGCCGAGCTGGATTGACCTACTCGCGAGCTATCTGCTTAACGGGGACCCTCCCTGTGGATCGCAATGTGGTCAGAATGTAGAGCGCAAGTCAAATAAGTACGTCATTATAGATGGGCGACTGTACCGGAGATCATTCACGCTCCCCTACTTGCGTTGCTTGCGACCCTCAGAGGCTGAGCTCGTTCTCCACGACACCCATGAAGGCTTGTGTGGCAGACACTTGAGGGGCAGGGCTCTCGCTCAGAAGGCTCTGCGATAGGGGTACTACTGGCCCACAATGAAGGCAGACGCATTCGAGCTCGTCAAGAAGTGCTACAAGTGTCGGTGACATGCCAACATCCAACACCGACCTACTGCCGACCTCAAATACCTCACTAGCCCATGGCCCTTCGCATAGTGGGGAATCGACATTCTTGGCCCATTCCTGCCAGTGGCAGGACAAAGGAAATTCCTGGTGGTAGCAGTGGATTATTTCATGAAGTGGGTGGAAGCGGAACCCCTAACGATGATCACAACCCGTAACATACAAAATTTTTTTGGAGGAATATAGTATGTCGCTTTGACCTACCTCTGGTACTCATCTCCGACAATGGAAAGCAGTTCGAAGACATCAAGTTCCAGAATTGGTAAGCCGAGATGGGGATACAACAGAACTTCATCTCAGTAGCACACCCCTTGGCAAACGGGCAAGCGAAAGTCACAAACAGAGCCATACTCCGTGGATTGAAGGCTCACTTAACCCAAGCCAAAGGACTGTGGGTAGACGAACTGCACAGTGTGTTATGGGCCTATTGGACTACCGTCAAGACCGCCATTGGTGAAACCCCCTTCAACCTCACCTACGGCACGAAAGTGGTGATCCCAACAGAGATCGAGGTGCCAACACTACGCTTGGAGGTCTACAACGAGAAAACAAACAATGACGAGCTCCCTACCAACATCGACCTGGTGGAAGAAGTACGAGACCTGGCATACATTCGGACTGCAGCCTACCAGTAGAGAGTGGCTCGGTACTATAATGCCCGGGTCAAGAGACGATACATCCGTGTCGGCGACCTGGTTCTTCAGAAAGTTATGGNATGGGGATACAGCAAAACTTTACCTCGGTAGCGCACCCTCAAGCAAACGGCCAAGCGAAAGTCACAAACAGAGCCATTCTCCGCGGACTGAAGGCTCGCTTAACCCAAGCCAAAGGACTGTGGGTAGACGAACTGCACAGTGTGTTATGGGCCTATAATGCCCGGGTCAAGAGACGATACATCCGTGTCGGCGACCTGGTTCTTCAGAAAGTTATGGTACCTGAGCCCAGCGTCGGTAAGCTCGGACCGAACTGGGAAGGCTTGTATCGAGTAAGGCGGGTACTTGTGGAAGGTACGTACAACCTCGAAACCCTAGAAAGAAAACAGGTTCCTCGAGTGTGGAACATCGACAACCTGAGAAGATACTATCTGTGATCGCCAAACTAGAGAGAGGACTGCGAGTCACTCCCAGAAGCCCAAGGGCCATGATGCCGAGCTGACATAAGATCTCGACACTACGATAAGTCTCAGTCGCCTCTTCGGCATGGGCAGACAAATCCTACTCGCCTCTTCGCATAGGCAGACAAGTCTTAGTCGCCTCTTTGGCATAGGCAAACTACCCCTAATGCCTATGGCAAAGACAGTTCGAGCATAAACCCTACGACATTTAGCCCAGTTCGGCATATAATAATAGGTTGGGCCCACTAGCTCTAAGGGACAACTGACATTTGATTAGCTCGTGCATAGACAGGTCGGATGTATACCCTACAACGTCCGCTCACCTCGGCGTACATTATGCGATGTTACCCCTACTATTAGTCCAACTCGGTAGCTCGACAGTTTGGGGTAACCTCCACTTGGGAAAATTATGTTTTCGGTTATCCTTACTTGTTGTCCAGCTCGATAACTCGACATTCGGGGTAACCTACACATCTACTCCTACTTGGTTATTTCGCCAGTTCAGGAGTTATTTGCACTTAGAACATTTTTTGAACAAAAAGATAAGTCAAAAGTGTATTTAATTAATATAAGAGTTCGGTACAAAAAAAAATCACTATAGACCGAGCTCGGAGGCCTGGGGCATACAATATGGAAGATAAGTCTATTCGTCTTAGCGCTCTTCACCCTTGTCCGAGGCCTCAGCAGGAGGGTCCATACTCTTGTTAGCACCGGTCTCTCCGAAGTCACCGAGCAGCTCGCCGTCACTTTCCACCTCAGAGTCCGGATCTTCGGCAGTTTCGACAGCCATTTCATCTATGACCCTCGAAGTGTTGATGGCGCTTAGGTCGAGCTGAGGGATTTCACGCCGAGTCAGCCACCTACTGAGCTTGAAGCCCTTGCGATAGCCTTCTGTTCCCGCCTCGATCAGCTCTCCATAGAACTCTTCCGAGGTCTTATATTCCTCAACGGCCTTGGTCTTGGCCTCCTCCACTGCCTAAAGGAGTATCTCAATTCGCTCCTTCACGAGGGCCTCGAGATTCTCTACCTCCCACTTTAGCGCTGCCTTTTGCCCTGTAAGCTCCTCCTTCTCAGACATCAATAGTGTAATCAACTCATTTTGAGCTTGCACATCTTTCTTCAACTGGTTATTTTCGTGGCGGGCCAGGTTAAGCATGGTGTGAGCCTCGCGAGACGAGGACTTAGATGCAAGAGCTCGCTTCAAGTGCAATTCGGATTGGTACGTTAGAGCATGTACAACGGAGTTCACCTGCCAAGAGAAGAACAACAATTAGTACAAGAAAAGTTTCAAGTGCAAAATTGAAGAAGTCAAGACAAAACTTACCACCATACAATGGGTAGTCGCTTGAGCTCCGAGTTGAGCGACCGACAGCTCGGCCCAGTTAGCGGCCTCTTCAGCGTATACCGCGCTCTTGCTCTTGAGAAGGTTGTACTTCGGGGTCAGGATGCTCCAAACTGCCTCCTCGCTTTCCGAAGAACCGGCAGTCGCAGGGGCGGGCTCCGAAGATGTTGCCTCCGCAGGCGTGCGGGGCGGGGAGACCTTTCCTGGTTCCTCCTCGACCAGATTGATCACTAGTGTTTGTGCAGTGGAGGGCTGCTCAGGCTCAGGGATGGTAGCTTGTGGAGACTCGATGCGAGCTCTTTTGGCAGCTCGCTTCTTCTTCCCCTTCATCCTACCAAGGAGTTCGTTCACAGGGAGTTTCATGGTTGCTGTAACAAAAGCAAAACGTTAGAAATAGTATTGAAATAAAACAAAGGCAACACAAAGAGTGACGACCTACCAAGACTCAAACCGGCCTGCACGAGCTTGTCTTCGGTCACGTAGTTCGCGAACTTGAGACCGAGCTCCGCCCAAGATCGGAGCGCTTTCCTTGTCTTCAGGTCCAGTCTAACACCGGGATCCTGAATGGCCGCCCTCCAGTGGGTCGCGAAGGGCCATCCCTCAGTGTTACGGATCACGAAGTAGCCCCTTTTTCAGGCCGGGACCTTGTTTGAGAGCTCGTGTAAAAGCATATAGCTCGAACGAGGAGATAGTTAATAAGTCCGCCTATGCTCGGGTAGGACACAGGAGGCATTCTTCTTTATTGAAAGGATGGAAGAGAAGATGTTGATGTCAAGGGGCAGGTTATAGTCATGGAAGAGCGAGATGGTTCCTACTACGTTGCGAATAGAGTTCGGATGTAGCTGATCTATGGTGATGTTAAAAAGTTTTATAACTTCTACGATCAGGGGGTGAAGTGGAAGACGAAGACCAGCTGCAAGTTGCTCCTCGAAGATCACGACCTCATTGTGACCGTGCTCCCAGGGAAAGTTACCTAGCAGAAGACTATATACAAGGTCGCTTGGAAGCCTATACCGAGCTACTAAGGTTTGGAACTTGTCCGCTGTCATCGTCGATGGGCCAAAGTTGTCTAACTGCCGACCTTGGTGCGAGGTGGACGCCAGGCCACCTGAGGCCTCTCGTGCCTCTTTGGGTGATTCAACCTCAGGAGGACCGCGGTCCGCTTCTTGACCCAAAGTAGCTTCTTTGGTGTGAATCTATGACCTGAGCCGAGGTACCCACCTCGGCCCCAGCGGAATCACCTTTCTCATCTAATAGACTATCAAAGCTAAAATTAGACATGGAAATGACAACTAAATAAAAAAGGAGAGCTAGGGAAGACTCACCAAGAAGAGACCGAACGGAAAGAAGACACCGAACTGGAAAAACCGAGCTAAAGAACTTGAATGCGACCTCAGATCGAAGGCTAGCGAATTTGTGGCAAAGCAAATGAGTCTCGGGCCCCTATTTATAGCCGCTATGTCCGAAAATTAACAGTCGAGATCGAAGCAATCCAATGGCTCCTAGGAAAACCGGTCGCGCAATCCCCGAGGTTGAAATCGGTTTAGCGCATTTTTTTACGTCCACAGAGTTTATAGATCGCGTGATGTCCGTGCGTAAACTAGATGCGACCTGGGTTATTCCTGGTGGAGCCGGTAACCGAATAGGTCTGATCAGCGATTCGCCCAACAAGCTGCCTGGACCTTGGGCCAAATCCACTTGGACTCGTCATGAACTCCCCGCACCGGGTTAGGATCCCTGGCTCGGGGAGTGGGAGCAATTGATGAAGGGTGATTTGGCCTGACCTAGTAAAGAGGGGACACGTTGACACGACCTGACCAAGAGATGACAACTCAGCCTAACGCGACCAGTCCGTAATAGATCGAGCTCGGATATTCAACCATCTCGGGATGAGGTGAACTCAGGACGAAATCACTTCGGTACCAGATCGCAACAGGATCACTTTGACCCTAAGGCACTTCAACATTCAACTCAGTTCAGAACTTAAAAGCATCAGCTCGGGGATATCGACTTCAGAACACTACGTGGTAATCCCGGAAATCACTCCAACAGATTCTGAACCTCACGGGATCACGTTGCGTAATAGCTAGCATTATCTCCTCCTCGCCCGATTCAGGCAGATATGATAAGCCTTATCAGTTGACAACGTTATCCCTCTATTAACGTGGAAATGAATCTCATCGTGACGAAGATCCTGGAATTGATTCACGAAACCCACGGGGACTCAACTATATAAAGGCTCATCCCTCGGTGGCTCAAGGTATGCGTGATTACTCTGCTCTCTAGCTCTCTACACTCATAAGCTTTTTAGCTCACAACAGTCTACTAACTTAAGCATCGGAGCAACCTTGCCGAGCTAGCAACCCCAGGTTCTCTGTTCCTCCTCTTGCAGATCAACCTAGTCCGTCGTCTGACTGGAAGTCAGGTTACCTCCAGCAGGGAGCAGCTAGATCGCGCTACATCAGTAATAACCAATCAGGTGGATTTTCATCAAAGTTCACGGAGGGTTTTGATTAGTCATGGAATCAAATGCCTCAAAATATCCATAACCTTTAAACCCTTGGAATCGTTGCAACAGGCCTAAGACAATAGAAGGGTGTAGCACAATCTCGACTTTAATTTATTGCCTTGGAATCAATTAGGTTTTTAGAAGAATACACCGGATAAATTGCTTTCCACAATTCCACTATTTCTTCAAAATTTGTTATCTAATTGAAATTTTCTAATTAAAAACATTAGTCTGAAACTTAAATAAGTTAAAATTCCACAAATTTTCACTTACATTTTGAAACCATGGTAGCAATTTGATGACTTGTAACAGCCCTAATGAAATGAATACATCTAGAATTAAAGGATAAAACGTTGGCGTGTTTACTTGTTATTGGTTTCATAGTCCATTATATGCAGCTGCAAGTAAGTGCAGTATATACCAAAATAGCGGGGACCCGTGCAATGCACAAGATTTATTAAGTTAAAGCTAAATAATAGAAAATGGTAATTTACTAAAATACCTCTTATAGTTTCATGGATTTACTAAAATCTACCCTATATATAAAATTCTACTAAAACACCACTTGTAATTTGCAATGGATTTAAGCAATCTTCCATTAGATGATAGTGGAAGATGACAATGTAGAGCCTAATATTCATTTAAATAAATTTAATCAAAAGAAAATAAAAAATAAAAATATCATTTTTGCCCTTTATAAGACATAGGCAACCACTCTATTGGCTATATTTGGTTAATTTTGTTTTCTGTACAAAAAAAAAGTGTTAATAGTATTTTTGGAATAAAAAATCATGGGCCTAATGGCAAAACAAACACTCCTTAATGAAATGTTGATTAGGTAAATAAGTTGTAAAATATATGGGATGTTTTAATAAAATGAAAACTATAAGGTAGGTTTAAGTAAATATGTAAAACTATAAGATGTGTTCTAGTAAATGACCCTAATAGAATCATATAAGAGTATGCAATTGTTTTATATTTTCAAATTTTTAAATAATTAATAATTATTCATATTTTATATACTACTTTTAATAATTTTTTTATAATACAAAATAACAATAATTAATTTTAGTTAGGTTTATTCATCAAACTGATAAAACTGGCCAACCCATTCAACTCGACTCGAGTTGGTCAGCTTTCTAGTATTTTAGGTCGGCTTTGGTTAAAAAATTTTCCAATTCAACCAAGTTGGATCAATTTCACTTTGGCCATTTGTAAACCAACCAAAATCGAACAACCTAACCATGGATATATATTAATATTTTATATTTTAAATATAATTTTTAATATGGAAAGTGAGAAATTTCCCATATTTCTTTGTCTAAACTGTTTTATATCATAAATCTAATTTTTAAATTTATTTTTTAATAATTGCTCTATAATTTTTAAAATTAAATTAAATTTTTAAGTTTAAATCTTTTGAACTGATTGACCAAACAAAAAAATCGACCCAAACCAATACAACTTTAGTGGGTCAATTTTCACAAATGGTCAATCAATTTCAGCCGACTAACTCCCCAACTTGACCAGGTCAATTTGGTTGGCCAAATAGCCTATGACAGAACCAAACCAACTCATGAACACTCATAATTTCAACTAAATTAATAGTCTCATCTATGATAAATAACAAAAGTTTAATCTCCCATAATTATTAAAAATTTATAGCAAAAATACACAATTATTGAAAATATATTGATAATTAAAAATACAATAATTACAAAAGTACAAGAAGTACTAAAAATATATTAACTTAGTCAATAAATAGTATAATCTCAAATAATAGTTTAATCTCTAATAAATATTAATCAATAAGTTATAACAAAAAAAAAATAAATACAATAAGTAAAATAAATTAAATTTAAAATTTCCACTAATAGTAGTTTAATCTCCAATAATTATTGAAAGTTTTCTATGAATAACAAAACAAAATAAATTTATACATAACCATTGAAATTACATTTATCATAGAAAAAATAAATAATTGCTGAAATACAATAAATATTAATTTTAGTATGTATAATTATATAATAATACAGATTAAGAGTTTAAAATTATTATTAATAAATATTGATTTTTTGAAAGTTATTTTCTCAAATTATTACTTGATATAAGTGAAATTAGTTATTTACAATACTATGTAAAAATATTAAATTATTATTAATTTTAATATTATGTTATAATTATTTTCCTACTTTTTAGAATTTTTTTAAATTTATTACATAATTTCTTTATTTTAACTATTTAAAATCTAGTTATGTTAAATATTTTGTTATTTAAAATACCCAGTTATTTAAATACTTACATAACATGTAAAATATTTAAATTTTAAAATATTAGTTATTTATGGAATTTAATTATCCATAAAATCACAATTTATACTTTTATTACATAATTTCATTATTAATTTTTTAATATATTAAATTATTATTAATTTCAATATTATGTTATTATTATTTTTTTTTGCTTTAATGATTTTTTTTTAAATTTATTACAAAATTTTGTTATTTAACTATTTAAAATCTAGTTATGATAAATATCTAGTTATTTAAATATTTAAATAATCTTTATAAAATATTTAAAATTTTTTTTATTTGAATTTTATTTATTTAAAGCTATTACATATTATTAAATGTTTGAAAAACATTTAAATTGATGGCCTGGAAAAACATAATTTAAATTGTTAGTACATAATTTCGTGATATATTTTGTAAAAGTATAAAATTATTTATTAAATAATTTCGTTATTTTAACTATTTAAAATTATGTTATGATACATATTTTGTTATTTAAATAATCTATAAAATATTAAAATTTTTTTGTTATTTGAGTTTTATTTATTTAAAGCTATTACAAATTATTAATATTTGAAAAGAATTTAGGTTGATAATCAAGAAAAACATAATTTAAATTGTTAGTACATAATTTCGTGATTTATTTTGTAAAAATATAAAATTATTTTTTTGTTGTGTTTTTAATAAATATTTTAAAGTTATTATATAATTCTGTTAGAATATTTAAATAATTCTTAAATGTTTTAATCCAAACTTTCTTTAGATAGATGTAGATAAAAAGTAGGGGAGAAGATAAATAGGAATCGGAGATAATTTAGGAGAGAAACTCTCTAATAAATTAGAGATAATTATGGAGATAAATAGGAATTAGAGATAATTAAGAAGATAAATATGAATTAGAGATAATTCTGGAGAAAATGGGGGAAGTAGTTTAGGATAAATTTTAAGGGAAGAGATTATTTAGGTTATTGGGAAAGTGTATCTCATTGGTTGTTTCAAAAATAACATAGAATAAAAACACAAAAAGTTCAGAAAAGGAGAAATGGTATAATATATAGGTCAAAATGGTATAATATATTGTATGTAAAGAAGACCATTACTCAATATTAGTGTCCGCTATCTAGGGTCTTGGGAGAGGTGAACTGGATGCAGACCTAACCTTTGGAATTTTTCCTTTTAGAGACAAAGTGGTTTACCTACCAAGTTTTTGTTTGTCAGCATGAGATTCTACCATTATAGGAACCAATGGTCCCTGAGACAATGAGACAAACCAAAATGCTAAAAGAATGGAGAGAAAATCCCAGTAAAGTTATTGGAAGGCCATGGAGTTGTTGAGTAGTGAGTTTGGTAAAACCTAAAAAGAAGAGCATTTTATAATTAGTGAAAAAAGATGGGAACCATGCTAAAGAGCTTAACAGCAACCGGGTCTATCTTTTTAAACAAGCGAATGACTGAGGATGAACAAGTTAATTAATTTGATAAGAGAAGATGACGGAACTTTCTATTAATTGAATAATTAAAAGATAAATAGAAAACCATATAGTACTAACTACATATGATTTGAGGCTCGTATGGAAACAGCTAGCGGCTTTCAAATCCATAGTGGTTATAAGATGAACAGAATTCTCATTCTCACGACGTGGTGCATCATGATTGGTCCATTATTATATTAGTAGACGATTTGAATGCAGGCAAAAGCCGCCGGTGATGTCAAAGACGGACGGGAGGGGGAGGGGATGTCCGAAAAGTAATGAATGATAATGATACTCGGGAGTCGGGATGGGTTGGATTTGCTTGCTAAATCAGGCTTGGTCCAGATCCAGTTACTATAAATAGTATATACAGGCTTTAAACGTTAAAAACATTCGAAATCGAATGAGACAGTTAAAGCGTTCGATCCGCGAACTAATAACGGAAACGAGTTTTCTTTGAAAAAAATAAAATAAATTTGGTGCAGATGATTATTTCATAATCAAAAGGATTTATCATTTACGTCGGGTGGCGGTGGTGGGGGAATCAGTCTCAGTCAGTGACAAGACAGATGCCCCTTTGGCCTGGATGCATTCATTTATGCGTGTAAAGAGGTTGGGTTAGGGGTACGATATCCCAGGAAAGAAAGATAATGACAAATCGAAGTGTTCGAAGTTGGCACGTAATCTCCAGCTTTGTTTGTCAGACGAACACGACGATGCCGTTGCAGCAGCCAACTCGATCACAGTGAGCTTCACCCACTCAATCACTCATCATCTTATTCTAAGCTTTCCTCTCCCCTTTTTTCTCTCTCTCTCTCTCTCTCATTTTACATACAAAAACAAGTATATATAAAAGAGATCGGGTATTCCGTTCCTCTACGGATTTCAGAGTTCAGATTCCATGCATCATCCCTTTCCTTTTTTCGGGCTGTTACTTCCGTACTTAGTTTCCGTCAGAGGAGGATTTAAGGTTTTTTTTTTTTTGTATTTCTTGTTTTTAATTTGTTAAACACTAACTTATTATATATAATAAGCTCTCTCATCTCATCTCATTCATCCATCCATCCATTGTCACTACGTTATATACGAGTCGGGTGGGGGAAGAAGAGGTGATGAATTAACAAAGGCAGTCGGTAGTTACGTACTAATAAGTAGAGTTATGAGTTGGGTAGGTCCATTTTGTTTAGAAGACCCGAAAGTCGAAACCGCAGCTTGTGATGTATGAATCGTAAGACAAATTGCATGCATATGGCTGAAACAGCGCTAGCTGCCAGGGGTACTAACCATTGTTTTGTTTTGTTATATATGGATTGTTGATGTGTCTTGAATTGAGGTCGTAGTCAGATCATTTTATTAATTGGACGAGGTTAAGGTAGAAGGACGAAGTCGTGTAACATAAACTGAAACAAGAAAATAATCAGAGGTTCAGGGAGTTATTCTCCAGGTAGGTATTCTGACGCTCAAGTTAGTCGAGAATAATGGGTAATTGGGCCGAGCAGTTGGAAGTAATGTTGGTCCGAATAGAATGACAATATGAGTGCTAGAGAGTCAAAAGTCCTTTACCTTGACTGAAGATTACCTACTTATAGCAGAAGATCCGTGTCCGATTCGAATGAGACTTCCGGGGTTATCAGGTTGTCCCCCAAAGTCTTCGAGATAAAACCTAATCACCAGCGAAACTTTCCTCCTTATCCGTACGATGCTCTCCTATCTTGGTCGCACTTGTCCATAGACGCCGATGTGGCCAAAGTGATAAGACAACTGCAGAAGTGACACGTGGCACCCGGGGCCATGATTCAAAGTATAGATACGCTTCTACGTATCAGTAGAGGTGTATTGATACTTTGAACCACACAGAAATATGATTTTTTTTTTTCAAAACTTAATTTTTGAGGAATTTAATACTTATATTTTTCATTAGAAAATAGTGGGGCCCTGAAACATCTGCAAACAAGTATATCAAGAGCCAAAAGATACGATGCAATATGCACAATGCGAGACATATAGTATCGATTATATATATATATATATATATCCAATTATATATCTGACTGATCTTGAGTCTAAATTTCGATTCAAGTAATATAATTAGCTAGCTAGTAGCTACCCACATTCAAATCTCAAATACAAGATGGGTTTATCAGTTTAATTATATATTTTTACTTATTAAAAGGGTCGTGGAAGTTAGTCATATGATATATATTTTGGTTCCTTTTGGTACTGATTTAGAATTATATCAGTTTAATTATTATTATTATTTTGGTTAAATGGTAGAAGGTAGATGAAGAAAAAGAAGAAGACAAGACACGAGTGTCATTAGGACAATATCCCGTGTTGATTGGGGATCCTTTTTATACGGACAAGAAGCAGGCCCGACTCCTTTGTCGCAAAACGACGACGGCGTCCGGACAGACACATTCAAATCCACAGAGTTTTCCGTGCCTTTCGTTATCCCTTGTTTGTTAAAAGGGTCAAGGTTATATTCCCATTTTGCTGTTTTTCTTTATTATTTTGGACCAAACAACATAATCAATCCCTTGTTTATTGGGGAGTGTAATTCTTCTCCCGGCTAAAGTCTAGAGAGCATTTTGGACAGATGGAGGACTCATTGATGGGGTTGTAAGTTGTAACTCTCACCACGGTTGAACCGTCATGTTGGATCGGTGACAGCAAGCATATATGATTTATTCTATTCGGGATTGCTAGCTACGGTTGTTGCATGAATACCCACTATAATTACGAATTAACTGTCTACAATATCTTATTTATTAAGAGATTTTACAGAATTAAATCTGGAGCTTTGGCTTTGCAATAGTTATAATAAAACATAGGCTGTGTTTGTTTCCAAGCAAAAAGAACAGATGTACATTTTCTCTTGCTTGACGGTCCCAAAATCCAATCCCCTGAGCCTTGCTACTTGCTAGCTAGGCTAAGGTCGAGCTGCTATCCAAGGAATACCGGCCAAATGCATCTATAAACCTCACAGAACAAGAAGTCTCTTTGGTCAAGAAAAAAATAGTAGTAACTACTGAAGCACTGGAATAAGAAACTATTGGTTTGAAACAGTTAGGGCTGTTTTTTTTTTTTGTTTTTTGGATTTTGAGAGGGAAAGTTGGTCAATGGGATTTTGGTTCCCATTAACTAAGAATTTTATGTTTTTTTTTTTTTTTAGATATATGTAGGGACCAGGAAAAATTTATTTTTCTATATATCACTTACCCGGATAAGTGATACCAATTGTTGTATTTTAATCTCATAAGAGATTAAATTCAATGGGTTTGATTAGTTAATTACATGAGAAATTGCACCTGTACACTTGATTGAAAATCAGTTTTTCTCTTACAAAACCCAATTTTGAACTTGTCCCACATTGGAAAATTATAAGTTTTGTTTTCATTATTTCAATAGGAGCTGATTTACACTCCTTAGAATTAGTAGATGAGAGTATGGGGATTCGATATCGCGCAACGCGCGCGCACATGTGTGTGCGGTGCAATGAGGCACACTTTACTCGCACTTTGCGCACACCTGCGTGGCTCGCAATTGACGGCTTTGGTTTTGGTGCGTTGCTGACCGTTGATCACCGTTGATGAGATCAATGGTCATGATTCGATCGGGTGTGATCAAGAGGCACAATTCAAAGTTAACAGTCACTAACTGTTAACTACTTTTTAAACAATCACAATGTTTGAAATTGTGACTGTTTAAGGTGCCTTCTCTAAACCAGCACCTACCTTTTATTCATATCTCTTCACAAATTATTTAAGGAGCATGAATCAGACTCTAAAACACACAATTTTGAAATTCACTCTCTCTCTCTCTCTCAGTCCGGTCTGCTACAGTCTCACAAAATGTTTCTTTAGAGACTCTTCAACTTTGCTGGTTGCAGATTCTCGCTCAAGGCTCTGTTGTATCCTGGGAATAAATTTTCTTGTAACCCAATAGCAAACTCAGTGAAACTGAGTGGGGGCAAATAACGTTCTAAAGACAGTGTCTTCAAACGCGCCTCAGAGCTTCTCCTCCAAAGTTATAGTAACCAAATTTTCTCCAACACCAATCTCCTAAGTGGGTAAATAACATTTTCACATAGGGGAAAGTTGTTAGTACTTGAATGAGACAAGAATGACCCTTTTAATAATGAATTTTTATGACTAAAATGGTCATTATCTTATTTACTTAGGAAATAAAAGAACATGGGTATACATTTACCCGAATAAGTGTTTCCCAAGTAATTGCATTTACCTAAGTAAATAATTTACCGAAAAATGGACAGGCCTTAGAGAAATGGTTAGGTAAGACAAAATCTCTTAAAAAGAAACGATTTATAATCAGTCACATACATATATATACATACATACATATATGGAGCGAAGAGGGGGATGAATGATCCTCCAATGTGTAGGACTTGATAGGTTCCAAAGCATTGCCCTCAAGAATTATTTTATGAAAATTCAGAAAAATGGCCAACTTTAATTAACCCACAAAATAGGCCCTGATGGGTTTCACAAACCAGAGAGTCACAATGAGGAATGCTGAGAGACATGCATCCCAACGAGTCTATGCAGACAACTCAGATACTCGCAGCCAAAGCCGATGAAGCAGCTAGCTAGCGTCAACACTTAAACAGTCATTTATTTTCATACATCAGTTAGGTGGAGGTAACCAGGCACCAATGGTGCAGTTTATGTGCTTGGGCCCACTTAGTGGGGTTGTCTCGGGTTCATTTCAAGTTAGGTTGTGTTTGGTTTGAAAGAATAGTATAAAAAAAGGCAAAGATATATAGGGAAAATCGTAAAAATCTTGTAAGTTTCCTTATATTTTCCTGCCTTTTTTTCAAACCAAACACAGCCTTAAATAGTCAGGAATATAAGTATTTTTGTTTATTTTTCTTGAAAACAAAGTAAACCGGGCAAAACCCTTAAATTAAGAAATGAGAGTGAATCTGAAATCAAATTATGGTATTATTCATTTAAGATCTAAATCTAACAATACTAAATATAATTGACTTGAATATCATGTTAAACATATATAGATTTATTAAAGAAAAACCTTGGCTTCTCTTTCATATATATAATTATCATTTTCTAGGTAAATACGTTTATCTATATTCTTTTTAATCAAAATTTATCCAAATAAATTATACAATTTATCATTTTTACCCCATATATTGTAAAATTACAAATGAGCTTTTTTTTTTTTTTTTTTTTTTTGCTCCAAAGGAGCAATCTTGTCTACCATTGTTTTGGCAATTTTCCTTTACAAGCGGAAAAGTAACTTACTGTATATCAATTTTCCAACTAGATGATACCAAAGGGAAAAGTTGGTATCACTTACAAATTAAACTCGAATTTCTTAAGTCAAATAAAACTCTGACCTAAATTTAACATTAAATAAGTCTAATAAAATGTTTTAATTTATTTTATTAATAAAATATGATTATGTTTCTATTTTTAAATTTAATTTATCAATATATATCCAATGATAATAATTTCGATATCTGATTAAAATGATTCAATTCAAATATAAAAATCTATAAAAAAAACAATCAAATATTAAAAAACTAAGACGGTAGAATATGAAAATTAGATTGGAATCCAATTATTTTACATCTCTAGGAACATTGGGAAAAGAGCACTCATGATGCATGGGGGGACCTTTCTCGCTCTGCGGGCATAAGGCAAGATTGATAAACTGGGATGTGCAAACAAAGTTGGATGAGCTTTCTTCCCCCTGACTTTTCTTTGTTTCATAACAACAGGGAGATATTTTGGCATCATTGTGACTGCTGAATCCGGATGGGTCGGGTCGAAAAATTGGGAATCAATTACCGGACCGGTTTTGTTTTACTCGAAAATCGTTTTGGCTAAAAACTGTTGGTTTGGTCAATAAATTACTGATTCAATTGGTCGAATTGTCAATTTAGATAACGATTTTGACTGTTTTTTTTTTTTTTTCTTTTCTATCAGAGTGAGCCGTCCGATCAGACTGGCATGGATAATTGAACTGTTCGACCCAAAAACTAGAATCCAAAACAGTTCTATGTTCGGTCCGGTTTTAAAAACCTTGGATGGTACCAATATACTTCACTTCACATCTCCATGGGAGGGCGGAGGGCCAGCCAATCAAGGCTGGGCATATGTCGTCTGACGTCTCTCCTTGCTTCATCAAGTCACTACTAACTAACAATGCACCAGCCATACCCCATACGTGGACAGGCGCTCTTTGTTTCTTTGTAGAGGGTGCCGGGTCTAATCGGGTTGAGGTCAAACCCTAACCCAATATCCTTAGTTATATCCTCCTTAATCTGCGCCATAATTATCTAGTCTTTGTATAAAACTGGCATCCATCCTGCTCTTGGTTTCCTTGAGTCTGCTTTGCTTTTATTTTACTCTTTATCTTTGTCTGATTCTTATCCACATCCCGTGGTTGTCATTTGTCAATAGGGATGTTAAATTGTTAGTCGGTTAGTTGGACTCGAACCGATCCCTAACTGTGTTTGATTGCAGTGTAAATTTATTTGCACTAATACAAATTTGTAAAAGTGTATAGGTAAAAAAATGCAAATTTTTATTTAATTTTATATTGAATTATAGTTTATTCTACTTTATATTTTAATTTATTTCATATATATTACAATCAAACAAAATAAACTAAAATTTGAAACAAAAATAAGTCAAAATGTACACTCAAATAATCTGCACAGCCACATTTTGCTTCAATACAAATTTATTTGTATTGCAAGTTTGCAACCAAACACAGCCTGAAGTGGATTTGGCGGGTCGTCGGACAGTAACCAAGGCACGAAATATGAAAGAAATAAATAAAAGTTTGGAAGGAAAAAACAATTGAATTGAAATATTCATGGCATACCACGTACCATAACCTGAACTCGTCACGGGCGGACAATTCAGAAATCACAGCCCAATCCCTTGATGTCCCTATAGGGGTGGGAGAGGGAGCCGCACAACTTGTTATACGGGATCCACTGGGACATCGAGTTGATGGGTCCTACTCCTACAGCCCTACCAGCTTTATTGGCATTCGTAAAGAATATACACATATATAGGAAAAAGGTATGAACAGAAAACAAAAATCAGATGATTATGATAGCATCATCACAACATTTATGATTGCCTGACGTGGGCGTGCCCCGGGCCGGGATTATAGAAGACGGATGGATTCAGCTGAGTTGGGTTGGGCTTCCTCAATCCAAATCTAAGCCTGAACCATTTTGAACCCAATGGATCGATTCGTATTCGGGTTGTCGAATTCAAAATGCACCCCAAACGAAATTTTCATGATGTACTCAAATAAAGAACAAGAAAGACGATGTATTAGAAATAACCTATAACCATGATGAGACCCAACGCTTATCCATGTGAATGTGAGTGCAAATGTGGTCCGGAATCGGATGGATGCAGGGAGTCTGGGAGCTGAGACTGAGATAATGGTATGTTGATGGAAAAATTCTACGGTCCAAAGTCCTAGGAGGAGCCGGGCTGGCATTACTCTGTTCCGTCCGTCGTTTGCTTGCTTAGGCGTGAAAGAAGCAGGCAGCTGGTGGTCACATGAGCTCGTACTGCAAGAAGCTTTGACGTCCTATGCTGTCTTTGGATTTGCGAGTGACGCATGAGAAAGAGGACTAGAGGAGGAGGGGTCATTGCAGTGAGTTGCAGATATGGCCACAACTCCCAACTCCCAACTCCCGGTGCACTAGCTAGCTACACTACAAATCTACAATAATGTTGGAGGGAACGATCGTATATCATTTGGGTCGGGTTTCGAGATAGATAGATAGAGACTGTTTTCCAAGAAAGAAAGAAAATATATAGAGAGAGAGAGAGAGGGATAGAGACTGACGACTGAGATAGAAGGATGGACGGCGTACTTGGTTGGAAGATTAGGTTAAGTCACAAGTCCCACAGCCACACAAGTCCACTGGTCCATGTGTGCGTGCGTGCGGGTGAGGGTGAGAGTGAAACGCATAACCCGGAATCATCGGCTTGTGTTGGGCCTTGGGCGGGCCAGGTCGGGCCCTCTGTAATTTTGTATTCATTCCTTGTTGTTTGTTTGTTAGCTAATACTGATAGATAGATATATCTTCACTCGATCTCGGTACTCAGAATCCCTCTCTTGCTGTCTTTGTTCCCAGTTCACACTCTTCTCAATAGTCTGCCACTGGTAGTCTTGGAAATTCATAAACACGACCACGCCATCAACCAAAAATAACAACGGAGAAGGGCTACCTCATTCCTGCTGCTGTCCTCTCACTCTCAAGTCTCAACTGCAGCATTCTTACACAATCTTTCTTTTCGGCAGCAAAAAAACACGATATTTATATTGGTATTCTTTTTCTTTTTAGATATGGGCCGATATTTCCAACGCAATAAATCCATTTATCCACAATGACAACTTTCCGTTAGATTTAGATGCATGCGGTTAAACTAGCTTTGTTTTAACTTTCTTTGTCAATGCCAATGAGATACACGACATCATACATACTGACTCCATCCAATTCCAAAGCCGTGAGACTGCAATTGCAGCAGAATTATGACTTCCCTCGATCAATTAATATCCGAACTTTTGATTGGATTGTGATGAGATGTGACACAGAAAGAGAAGAGGATCTCATAAAGATTTGAGGGGACCCATTCGAAGGGAACCCCATTCTAAACATTGATTAGATCGGAGAATGATGCATTTCTAGATCAGTCCCATCCGAAATGGAAGTGACTAGACCAGTCTGATACAACTTGACATTTACATTACCCTCCTTGGACTCTGATTCTGAGGTAGATCAGACCGCTGCCACCGGCCTTCTTCTTCTCCATGCATGTGGGTTGAGTGATAGCTAGGCATCCCAGAACTCATCATCGTAAATCTATCATCTTGCATGGCCTCATGGGATCCCAACTGTTTTTTATTGAGTAAACAATAACTTTTAACGTTCATCAAAGGCTTTTATTCCCTATTTTAATTGCATCCCGTACATGGTAGACAAACCGCGCTTCCTCAGTATATAATAAAAGTTCAACGCTTTCACTGTACTGAGATTTTAATAAGTGTTTTTAAATATTTAGTCTATTTTGAAACTACGCACACCTTTTTTACTGTTTTTCAACTTTAATTCTTGTCTAGATTAATGCATACTACATTTTTCCAACTATTTTGTTCAGTTTCTTCAGGTGGCCAAGAATGGTTAGAGCTCACTTCACTGTTCACAGACAGGTAAACCTGTGAAAGATTGGTTAAGAATCAAAAAAGGGTCTATTGGTATGTACCTTAAAAGGGCATCTTCTTTTGCAGAACTGAAGTTTCGAGGAACAAACTGTCAGTTAATTGTACTCTTTATATATCCATTAATTTGAAATGAATTTACAGATTCCCCATTTTTGGTCAGAGACTGACCAGTTGCATTTCAGAATGAGTTTGTCCTTTTCGAATATTTAGAAGAAAGAAATAGAAACCGGAAGCGGAACCGCATCAAACACAAGTCTTCTACTGAACAGTGAACACTTGAACAAAATATAACCCGGTTCTCCTGTAACTAGAAAGAAAAGAAAAGGGGAGCAGTTTTCTTTCGTTGTGTGTGATTGGGACCAAATTGCCTGAACTAAACCCATTTCAGGGATGATTTATTGTATTGTATCTAAAGGCATCGGATCGGATAGTTTCATAAGAGAATAAGGCCCTGTTTGGCATCAATTCTCAGAATCCTTTCATCGTGAAAGTCACCGGTTCTGTTTGGCACAGTCATCCGGTTCCCGTTTCTCAGAAATAGAATCGTGTTTGGCAGCAACCAATTTCTTTGAATCAATTCTTTAATCGTTTGATCAGACCGTCTATAGGAGAAAAAAGCAAGTTTGAGAAAGGAAGAACACGGTCTGATCAAGATCAAGTTGTGAACAACTTTGATCTAATCGGTCTGTACATGAGAGAAAAACATCAAGCCACTGGAAACATCCACCGCCATCCGAACAAAATAAAAGGTGAAGAAGGACAGGAGTTATCACCTGAAACATGACCGGCGCCGAAGAACGGGAATTTGACGTAGAACACTGGATCTATAAGGAAGGAGAAGAAGAAGATCGAGCATTTCACGGTAGGGAGAAGAAGGGATGCAAGAAACACAGACAATAGAAGCTATAGATTTATTCGGTTACGTAGAACTGGTGAAGCGACCGGTGCCAGAACCCTTCTGGAATAGAGTCGAACCGATACTAAGGAGAAGAACTGAAGAAGGGAGAAGAGAAAAGAGCTTGGTAGGGTTTTCCCGATCGGTTGAGGATAATGTTAAGAAAATTACACTTACACCCCTTCTTTCACGTGTGAGACCCGCACACGTGTTCGTAAATCTTAAAGCTCCGTGGCGAGAATTGGAGGCTTGCTAGAATTGTGATTCCGTGGAGTGAGATTTTTTCACTCCGCGGAATCACGTGCCGGGATGAGTTTTCTCATCCTGATTGGAATGAGAATCCGGCAACCGGTTCGCACCAAACGCGATTCTCATCTCGAGAATCACAAGAAACGCCACAACCACTCCGGGGTTGTGATGCCAAACGGGGCCTAAGTTTAAAGCTGATCAACCGCCTGCAGTTTTACTTGGGATTTTCTCCTTCCTTGTTTCTTTATGTTCAGCAAGGATACAAATCAGTCCAAACCTGAGGCATTAACGGTGTTTGATGTACTGGACTCATTTCTGTTTTTGGGGTAATTGAAGCACAGAAAATGAAGCTTACTCTTAATGCAGGGGCCGCTAGAAAAAACTTGCCTTGGAAGTCTCATGTAATACGAGCACATTGAAGAAATCAAATCTGCAACTTTTATCTTTATTTTAATTTAATTTCGAGACGTCAATGGAGAAAACTTGATTATGAGCCCCAAAATTGAACCAGTAAAGAACTACGATTATATGTTAACATCCATCAAAGGTTGAAATTTATTACTTCAATGACGAACGAAGAGAACGACGCTTCTGAGAGAAAAGCTAGCTCTAAATTAAGATGAAAAAAAAAACCTATTGATTGATATACAGGAATTATAAAGCATTTCTAAGGTTGGACGAATTTTTTACAACGGAATGTCGGTGAGATCAATCCAAATTTGCTTAAACACTTTGACAATGAGATCATGGTACTCGTTAGAATTCAATGAAAGGTAGCAGGCGAGAAGGTCTTCCATGTCCTTTGATGCGCGGATATTGTTCTCCACAATCATCTCCACCATTGAATCCCTGAAGTCCCTTTGCGGGTCGAACGAGGATTTGACGACTGCAAAACTCTCCGAGAGGCCCTTCCTCCGCGGTCTCGAGGTCGAGGTAGAAGACACGGACTTTCGACCATAGGCCTGAATCTTCCTGCTAGCAATTCTGGGAGAATTTGTTCGGAGCTTCAATCCTGGAGAAGCCTGCAAGGATCGTCGGGGAGGGGCGGTCCTCTGTTCTTTGAGAGTCTTCTTGACGCTTTCTCGCTTGGCCACCTTGACGGAGAGAGAACCATGCGCTTTTGTATCACGGAAATCAGTGGAACATCTTCTTAAATTTGCGGGTTCAGTGGTCTCTTTGTTCCTGATGTCCGGGATCATATCGTTAAGTCTGGCAGGTTTTGTCAAAATGGGGCGCAGTTCAAGCTGCTGCGAAAACGAATCAAGGGCGTCAAGCTTGTCGAATTTCCTGGTAAAAGACTTGTCATCCACATCGATGATGATGTCGGTGGCGGAAGAACTGAGTCTACAGCTGCAAGAACTAGAGCATGAGGCCAGCCCGTCGTATGGATCACAAGGAAGGACGTGGTTAGCAGAGACGGCTCCGCAGATTTCATGAGGGAGAGAGTCGCAAAAGTCAGACTCGGGAGAGCTGTCGAGTGGAGAGGAATGCGAGTGGTCTGGGGTGAAATCAGACTTGGTCAATACGGAGTCGAGCGTAGCACGACAACTGCAACCGGTGGAAATGGAGGAAGTGACGAGCTTGGAAGAGGACGTGATGGTTCTTTTATCATTGGCTCTTCTCCTGGATGATTTTCTTGGTGGGTCAGGGAAATGGGTGTCCAAGGTTTCTGTTTTTGGGTTTCTAAGGGAGTTGTAGAGTCTGTCTTCGGTGGTGTAGTAGTAAGAGCGTCTTGCGTGAGAGATGTGAGATGGCTGATGCTGATGCTGATGCTGCTTTGGTTGGCTTGATTGTGGTATTGTTGTCGCTGTAGTTGTATGGTTTTTCTTAACGGGGTAAGAGTTGTTATGGCTCCTGCTTCTGCCCATGTCCTTGAGCTTGTAAAACCAGGCATTTGGTATCATATCTGATAACCTAAACCTGTGATTCCCCATCCAAGATGAAGCCCCCGTTCTCTCTCTCCTTCTCTCTCTCTCTCTCTCTCTCTCTCTCTCACTGGAATGTCTCGTGAGGCCAAGAACAGGGTGTGGGTAGTGAGAACTGGAGATAAATAAAGGAGGGAGTTAAGTGTGAAGTGAGAAGAAGACCCACGACTGTCTGCATCTTGAAGCTATGAGTCTCTGGGGGTCCACAAAAAAAGACAAGAAATTATATTATTTATTACATAAGGGAAAGAAAAGATATAAAATAGAGAAAAAGAAAAAGGTAGTATGAAAGCAAAACGGAACGTAACGGAGTCAAATTAGCTATCCTCGTTATGACGCCTAATCAGCAGGCCCAAACAGGTTACTGCTTTGGAGTTTTATTATCATCTTATGCTAGCGTGGTAATGACGACATTACAGTCGAGAAAGAATAGAGAGAGTGGAGAGAGGGAGAAAAATACATTATACATGTACAAAATATTTTACAGACAGACTGGGTCTGGAGTGTGGAGTGGGGAGTGAAGAAGACAAGAGGCAAAGCATGACCATTTTTATTTATAAAGCTTTTATTTTTAAAGCAAAGAGATACAAAATACTTTCTTTGTTCGGCGAATACAAATATGCCACACTGGTTCAACTGTTCCACTCATTGTTTGTCCACACGAACATCAGACATGGACTCTACTGGACCCTCATAATTCTGTATGTGGCTCCACTTACTGCAATTTCGTTTGAATAGTGCCACAGCCCATTTGTCACGGGGGTACTTCTGCAGCGGAAGAAACCCGTGCGGTGTCCAGGATAATTTTTTTTGTGTGCTTAAGGTTAAGAATTGCTCGATGTGATGGCTCCATCAAGTTCAGTAGCATTGGATCATGACCTCAGTTTGCATGGTCGGAGCACTGTATTGGCTCCTTTCGGTTCATGGGAGGCGCCACTTATGTATTAAATGGGGACGACCATGATGAGAGGCGACTTGGCGCCAAAGAGAGGGACTCTTGTATGCCAATGATGCTAGGCACCTATGTGCCAATGATGATAGGCAACCGCTATGCGCTATGGGCAATGGGATAACTCATTCAGTTTAGGCAAGGGGTTGGCGTGGTGAAGGGTTATGCTTAGGCCAGGCCCACATGCCAAGCCTCCCTTGAGTGTCGGTGGCCTAATGCCGGTCCATGCACTGTCCCCATGAATATGTGTGTGCTCATGAGGAACCTTGGTAACAATGCTAGCTATTAACCAGGGTCGCCCCGCAAGGGATGATGGTCTAAGAGTGCCAAGGTTAGGCACCCAAGGAGATCGACCACCCCTCCTCAAAGAGTACGTTAAGCTTTTGAAGGTCTGCCTAAAGATAACATCACTTTTCCCAATAATCTTACAAGCGAAAATGACGATGATATCCCTTACTGTAAACCCGCCAAACGTAAACAAGACTAAGCTTGTATCAGACCGTAACAGATTAGCAAATATTCGATATCGGAAATCGTATAAATGATCGCAATGTATCTATCTCATTGTGCATGGTTGATAGACATAGACTAGAAGAGTACACCAAAATTCTAACGGTGAGGCCGTAGCTTATATTAGATTGCATTCTAGACATTTTTTCTTTCCTGTGCCTATGTAAATGCCTTCTCATCCCAACTCTATTGGCTTTCTACCCCCCACCCCCCACACACAAAAAAAAAAAGAAACTCTATTGGCTATAAGATGGTGAACCCTCAAAAACTTTCCTATTTTTCTTTTTGAGTTTTCAATACAAAAATTCTCAGGCACTCAATAACATTGGAACCTATGACAAGCCTATATGCATGATATTGATTCCATAGCATAAGCTATTTTATTAGTACATATCCTTTTGAGTATATAGCTCCCCGGGAGTTTTGATGAAAATCAAAATAAACTGATTGATTATTATTAATATTTTAGGCAAATGAAGAAAATCGGATCAGACCCAATAGGCCTAATTCATAATACGGTCGCATTACTTACAAGCTAGCCCAACAGGGTTTTTGGGATGGGGCTCTTAACTAAGTAACGATCAGGGGGACGGAAGAAGAATAAAGTTAAATTTAGCCTCAGAATCTCATTTGGCACCGGGATGCCAAGAATTTTCTTCACCTTGCCCATATGATTCTAAGTATGAAGCTATGTACCAAAATAGAGCACCCTATCATGCTTTTCCTAAGTGGAAATATTTACTATTAGTGTGTAAGCATTCTCCTCTATAACCTAGGGTCTGAAAATATATTTCTTTAATTAACTATGCATTGATATTAAACTCGTGTATTGTAATTCAATGTTCTATCACAAGACATTATATAAATGGACCCATAGGAGCCTTGGGCTACCAATTCAAGAAACTAAATTTTCAGCATCCAGGTTCCTACTAGTCTCTAAGCGGGCCATTACATTATAACAACTCTCAACTAAAAGGAGATAAAATGAAATGCTTGAAGCTTCCCTAGATGTCCTTGATAGGGCTGCAAATGGAATCCTTATTTCCGAATTTGAATTCAATTGAATTTTATCCATTAATAATTGGATCGAATATGGATTAGTAAAGTTAGTTTAGATATCATATTTTTACTAGAAAGTAATAGGTTCAACTGTTCAAGTTCTGAAAATGTAGTTTTACCGAGAAAAAGTTCCAAACATGTTAATTCATTTTATTAAAATATATCATTTTAAGCCTAATATATTGCAATTACCATCTGATTACAATCCGAATTGATTTGAATATGATCTAAACCCTACAGATAAGATTTGATTCGAATCTGAATATAGATCATTCAAATTTGGGAAAATACTTGGGTCTTACCCCCGTTGGAGGACATGCATCCTATCAAAAGCATTTTATACAATAAATTTAAGGTTTAAGGTTAGGGTTTAGGGGTTTTTATGCTTTAAGATTTAAGGGTTTGGAATTTAGATTCTAGGGTTAAAAGGGTTTATAATTTAGATTTTAGGGTTTAGGCTTTACATTTCAAGGTCTAAAACTGAAAATCAAGAGGTGGTTGCTAGGAGGCATATCCTCAAATGGGGTAGAAGCCAAGTATTACCCTCAAATTTGGATCTAGCAGCTAGCTACATCCCATCTAGGGGTGGCTATGAGCCGAGTTCTTCATGAGCTATTCGAGCTCGGCTCGGCTCGGCTTCAACCAAGCTTCAAGCTGAGCTCGAGCCCAATTTACAAGCTCGTTAATTAATCGAGTCGAGCTCGAGCCTAATAAAGCTCGGCTCATGAGGCTCGTGAGCCAAATTCAAATAGTTACATAATAATAATAATAATAATAAATATTTTTATTTTTATATATATAAATAACTAATTATTATAATTCTTAATTTTTTAAATATCAAATAAAAATATTATATATATATATATATATTTACAAAACATTTTTCTCAAGTTAAACTTGAGCTTAGCCAGTCTCGAGTTTACGAGCTTTTGATTCAAACCGAGCTCGAACTCAAGATTCTAGTTCGAACTGAACTTGAGCCTCGTACTACCTTGCTGAGTTGAGCTAGAATAGCTAACTATTCAGCTCGGCTCGGCTCGAATCCATCCTAATCCCCATCCCATCCCATCCAATCCGTTTGCAGCCCTAGTCCTCGATGATCACCTTTGCATTAATTGTTGCTTCAATTTCTCTCCTGTTCTTCTTTTACACGGCACAGTGAAATGCTGGAGCAGAAACAAACAAGGTGAAGATGTAGACGAGCCATTTCGTTTTCTAGTTCAAGTTCAAAGTGTTGGCCTGAAAGAACAAACCTGGCATTTGATATGTTATAAAAAGCATATATCAAGAATCATCGAGACAAAACATAATCTAGTATTCAACGAATGTAGCTATGAAATGAGTTGAAGCTGGTATGTGTGGTGATGTTCTAGAAACATGGGTGAGAGGGTTGAGTGATTTTCAACAGCGATCGATCTAGAGTAGTCCTTGAGGCTTGAGAGTTATGTTTGTGGTTGTGGTAATAAAGCATCTTTAATTTTTTGTTCTCATCGACACCAGTGGAAGAAACACTACCTGGACACCCCAACCCCAAGTACGCAAATTTGGATTGCTATTAGATGACAAATGGAAACGGAATGGCTAGGCATGCCCATGTTGCAATATTACTTTCTTGAATCTAGTATTAGCTAGTATATAATGTATCAACCCATAATCCAACCTCGGGATATATATTGAAGCCAAAAAGAAAACCTCTGGGTCGATCTCTTCTGTAATTAAGGTGATGATCCATCTATATTTATGCCATGATCCCTCGAACATGTATAAAGGGGCCGGGCTTCGATTGTTGAGTGTCAAACTGAACTGATCCTCTGTTGATAATGCAACTTAGCCGAAACTGATCCTGTTGAGTGTCAAATTGAACCGATCAATCCTGAGTACTCCTGAGAAATTGAGAATTATATTTCCAAGTTAATAGTCAACTTATTAGCTAGCTGTGTAGTTACACTGAACAGAGAGGAAGAAAGGAAGCAACACAGGTTCTGTCTACTTCACCCTGGCTAGACTACCTTAAATTGGGCCGGATTATGTGGGATTAAACTTGGATATATAACTCAAACTGTCAGTGGGAACTTAATGAGTCTAGCTAATATCTAGGTCCTATTCCCTACCATTAATTTGTGATTTGTGTCCGCTTGCGGTTTCTGTTTGGATGCGAATTATTCCAGGCCCGACAGACCAATAGAGCAACAAAATCTTGACTTTAACAACTTAAAATGAATTATAAAATTTAGGGTAAAATATAAAAATCTTCCCTCAGGTTTTACCTTAATTTAAAAAAAAATAAACTCCCCTCCCCTGTAGTATTTAAAAACCTGCAGTACCTACCTTTTTTTATTGTCCTGGACGGTAAATTAATACGTTAGCTTTTGTAAAATACCCACAAAAGGATTTTTTTAACTTTGGATTAAAAAAACCCTGAATTAGATTGAAAAGTATAAAGTAATTTCACTCTAAATTATAAGGGTAATTTCTTAAAGTATTCATTGCTACTTGGAACAAAGATGAAAAGGAGGTGACTAACTAACTACAGGTTTTTTGTGAAGTTGAACCCTCAGGGGAGGATTTTATATTTTACCTTTTATATATTTGAGTCCTACTCACTATTCACTACTAAGTAGTTCTCACTATCACGTTAACAGAAACCGATCGAGTAGGAATGTAGCTATTCTATTCCTAGTTAATGCACTGATTTGCTTGATTGTTGGGGGTCCGGATGTAGTAGGCACGTTAGGTAAGCATAATGAGTGAGTACGTAATAGGTGTGTGACACATGTCCTGGTTAATGCGTCTTTCATCTAAACATTCTTGTTCCGTTAGACAGAAATTATCTATTATTTTATTATTTTTATCAAAATAATTAAAAATAAAAAACATAAATGAATCCCAAATCCTAACACGTTTATGTTTTCTTTTTTTCTTTTTAATTATTTTAACAAAGATAATAAAATAATGGATAATTTCTGTCTAAGGGAAGAGAAACGTTTGAATGAAAGGCACATTAACCAGGACATGTGTCACACAGCCATTATATGCTCACTCATTGTGCTTACCTAACGTGCCTACTACATTCGGACCTGATTATTGGGTGTACGGTGGTCCCGTAGCCCGTAATATATAGAAAAAGAGCGGGACCAGATGATACACAAGTAATTGGGTTACCCTTCCGGTCCCAGACAACAATGGACATAACTTAGACTAGAGTCTTTACTCAGATGGTTGTTTCTAGGTGGTGTGTCTGTTGAGTCTGAGTATTTAAAGAAGAAACGATCGGGAGCCATTGGAAAATAAATGAAATGCTTCCTCCTCCAAGGCCCAAGCCCATGCGAGATAATTGGAATCAACATTAAGAATTAAGAGCAGGGGATACGGTTGAGCAGCCATGGCCGGTCCACCACAGTCCACAGACTTTGACTTGTATGTGGGCATATGATATCGATTATCATCATCATCATATATGCGAGAAGTATAGTACTGAAAGGCAGGCGTGTAGTATATATAGCTATAAAGCAGCCTAGGTCGTGTAGGTTGGTCCTCCAAAGGCCGACTGGGCACTATCGTTTGCTTCATAACTCCTAATAGATTGGGTAGGTTATGTATTTGGTTTGGCGTAGCTAGGTGTACGTCTCAACTCTCAAGTCCCCCTTAAGTCATAACTGGTAGAGGCCCAACAGACCTTTTTCATAGACCGCTTTACAACTAAGCCAGAAGAGCTTCTCTTTCCCTTAGTTTGAGGTTGAAAAGGGACAATGCTACCCACTTGCTTTTGGACTTTATAGCAATACAAACTTAGTAACCCCCTCCCCTCTGGCCTCTACTCCATACTCAACTCAACATTAACGGTGGACCAACATATCAGTCATTGTCTTTGGTCTTTATAATACCTTCACCACACGTGCGATTGCTGCCTAATTTTTGTTTGTATTACTTTAATCGGATCACGCTCATGCTCATTGAGAAATGAGAAAGGATTCCATCAATGTAATGAACTCTTTGCAAACGATCCACGTGGTGATTTAGATGGTTTATAAATATATATAAATACATAGAATTGAAGATGAGCGAATGAAAGAGTCAAAAGAGAATATATATATATATATATATATATATATATAGGTAGATCATAGATGTATGCATGTGTGATACATCTATGAGCTACACACTTTACATCCCATGCATGCATGGTATATATATACGTACTATACGGACGTTATAAATATATGGATTGGTATGAGAAGTTGGACAAGAAAATAATTCCAATCGAAATTAAGACGGTTAATTAATTAGGTGAAGTTGAGCATATCCATGGTAGAAGTACGTAGGTAAGGAAACGACAAGGATCCAACACATTTTGAATGTTGCACAAACAAAATTGATTACCTTCCAAACGTCCTTACACACTAGGACCACTAGTACTAGTACATGATGAGTTATATTCAGCACAGAACAGCAGCTAAATATTAATGGAATTACCCCTTTTAAATGCCTAATTAAACTCACCCCATCGTTATTATATATTTTAGTTTTTGGGCCTTGGATGGATTATAAAAGAAGGAAATTAAAAATGCAACCCCCCCCCCCCCCTCCCCAATATCACTAGTCTCTTCATCATGGCTGTTTAGAAGAGTTGTTAATGATAAACTGGATCGGACCGCCATTACTAGTCTATTGATGACGAATAACATATAAAGGCAGCAACTTGCACAAACTTTATTATTACAGGCAGTGAACATATATAAGACCAAACCAAGACTAGCTGAAGCTGCAGGTGTAGAGTAGATAGCTCAAAAGCTTTCTAATAAGATTTCTTATTACTTGATTATTATCAGGGTCGAACTAGAAGAGGAACAACCGATACGCCCCAACCCAGCTAATATTAACTTTCGTAGCGACGCGCGCACGCCATCATCGATCATTCATCAAGATATATACATATATAGAGAGAGAGAGAGAGAGAGAGAATAGAAGAAGTTAGAAGGCAACAAAACAATTAAGGTAGGTAGCTACAAGAAGAAATTTAAGACATGCATGTCAAGGTTTGCAAGTCCATTGAACCTTCCTTAAGTCATCCCTCCATAATATAGCAGTGGTGGTACAGGCACAATCCACGTCGTCCACTCCACTGTCTACCAATTAGAATTCCATGATGCTGAATCCCAGTGTCTTTTTTATTATAATTAACACGTAACCTGGAGCGGGTGGGTTGGGACTTGGGACCATCTAAGTTAAGTTTTGGTGAATATATGTATATGTTAAGCATCAGGAATCAGGATTGGTGGGTTTTTGGAGCGTATGATGTTGGTAGCAGCACCAACTGGTTGAAAGAGACGTATATGAACATATTGTGCTGGGGGCAGTACAAAAGGAAAGATGGAGAGAGAGAGAGAGAGAGAGCAGGGACCAGCTGCTTCAGCTTGCAATTGCATGCCAGTTTCCGATCGATGAGCATGTGGTGTGGGGGGGTCCTGAATCCTGAATGACAGCACTTCCTCATACAAAACGTACCTGTTGACAACCTTTGATCGAGCCATAATGGGTAATGTGGTATTAATTCCCATCTCAATTAATTTATTGTTTAATTAGTGTTCTCGAAATCTTTTGTAAACAAAAAAAAAAAAAAAATTGTACATATAGTGTTCTTGAATTTATTGGATATACCTAGAGCTACTTCCAATTTTTATTTTTGTCTTTATATATATATATATTTGGATAATTTTGAAACTGAATACCACTAATATTTTAAGTTAAAATAATTAAAAATATTTTATACAGGTCTGCAAGCTGATACTGCTTGCAGCATATATAATTTACCTCTAACTTGTATAAAAGTTTCCTCTTGACCAACTTTGAAGAGGGAAAATAACTTAGGGCCTGTTTGATTCATGTGAATTAATTGGGGTCTAGAAGCAGAACCGCATTGGGTCACTTCAATTTTAACCGTTAGGTTGAGGGGAATCAGAATCTTATTTTCATTTCTGCTGGAATGGTATTTTTCATTTGAGGGAATGGTCATTCCCTCCCCCTCCCTTGAAAATGAAATCCCATTCCAGCTTATTTCATTTCCAATTCCGACCGTAAACTAAACAGACCCTTAAGCAAACAATTTAGCTTTGTTTCTCTGGTATAAATTCTTCATATTAATTAGATGTCCTTCGTTACTTTGTTGAGATGTTTAACAGAAAAGTTCAATGAAAAGAGAGAGAGAGAGAGATTTTCACGTGGTATTAATTGATTTATAGAAATCATATAATATAGTCCAATGAGAAAGACAAAGTTTGAAAAGGAGACAAGTACCGAATAGGTATGGACCTGATCAAGGACATGCATTAAGGTGAAGGTGCATAAGCAATTTCAAAAGACCTAAGAAGAGACTTGGTGCTTATTTGTTTGCATTAGTTATAATGATTTGACTATTCAGAGGAGCTCCCATTCCCATAGTATACTTTGCTCACAGACACACAAGACCATGGACGAATTAAATGCAAACAGGTGCCTTAGAGATCTGACATTTTAAATAGACATGGTTTATCTGAATCCAAATTAAAAATAATGGTGGTTATGGGCCAGGCCAGGCCAGGCCGGGCTTAGCACCAAGGATATTGGCCTCAGCCTAGCCCCGTACCCTGAGCGGCTAAGCCTAAATTACAAGCTCAGGCCTGGCCCTTTACCAGCCCGGGATGGGTTTACAGACTATTCAGGCGTAATGAATGATATTTTTTAGATAATATTTATTTTATTAATTTAGTTTTTTTGGTAAAACTTTTTTTTTTTTTTTTGTGATAAACAGAAAGCTGTACTAAAAGATATAGAAAAAAGGCCACCAAATCAAAAGTATTCCAAAATTTCCTATAAAATAATGCTAAAGTTACTACTTCTATACAAAAACTCAATTTGATGTCGACAGGTTGGGTTAGGGGTAAGTTTGGGAATTCAACAACTTAGATGGGTTAGGGTTACCTCAACCCGACCTAACCCAACCCCTTGCACCCTTATTTTAAAATAAGATATGCACTATAAATTTAATTAGGATATATAGAATTACAAAGCAAAGTACAATTTGGGTTAGAAACCAAGAGATTTCAATGTAAGGGTGACCACAGACCCGGCCAAATCAGGCTTAAACACCTATGATAATTGCTTTAGCCCAGTTGGGCCCAGTTTTGAATAAGGCATGAAAACCAAACCCGGAAATTAATGGGCTGGGCTGGGCCGAGATATAAATGAACACCTCTGTTTCAGTGTAATTATTTTTTCCACCTTGTCCAATATGTCAAGTATAGAATTAGAGTAAAATAGGCAAAAAACAAAAGGATGGATACATATGTATTAAGATTTTTATGTGACAGGAGAATACCACCTAAGAAAAAGAAAATTTTATAAAATGGTCATAAGGCCAAAAATGTTGTATAGAACAAAGTAATAGGGGCAGTTACGAGACAAAATATTCAAAAAGTGAGAGTAGAAAATTACAAATAATATAATCAGAAAAGGACATATTTTTTGAAACATAAGAGTAGCCCCTCTAGATAATTAAAATAAGGGAGAGTAGACGAAGATGGTTTGGTCATGTATAGAATATATAGTACGAAATCTTATATAAAATAATAGAAATGGTCATTTAAATAAGTGAAAGTGTTGATCCTAATGTTAGCATTTTACTAAAACACCACTTATAATTTGTAACGCTTCCATTAAATGATAGTGGAAAATGATAGTGTTGACCCTAATGTTCATTTAAATAAATTTAATCAAAAGAAAATAGAAATAAAAATACCATTCTTGCCCTTAATAAGACACGTGCAACCACTCTATTGGCTATATTTAGCCAATTTTGTTTTCTGTCTAAAAAAGTGTTGAGGGTGTTTTTGGAATAAAAAATCATGAGCCTAACAGCAAAACAAACACTCCTTAATGAAAGGTTGATTAAGTAAATAACTTGTAAAATATATGGGATGTTTTAGTAAAATGAAAACTATAAGGTAGGTTTAAGGGTATTTACTAAAATAAGTTGTTAGAATATTTAAGTTGTGTTTTTATTAGGGGGGAGAGGATATTTACTATAAGGGATATTTTAGTAAATTTAATAATTATTGTTTACTGTGTTAAGAGTATTTTTAGAATAAAAAATTATGGGCCTAATGACAAAATAAACACTCCTTTCATTAAGTAATAAGTTATAAAATATATGGGATGTTTTAGTAAAATGAAAACTATATGGTAGGTTTAAGTAAATATGTAAAACTATAAGGTGTGTTCTTGTAAATGACCCTAATAGAAACACACAAGAGTATACAATTGTTTTATATTTTCAATTTTTTAAATAATTAATAATTACTCATATTTTATATACTACCTTTAATAAATTTTGTATAATACAAAAATAACAATAATTAATTTCAGTTAGGTTTATTCCTCAAACTGATGAAATCGACCAACTCGATTAACTCGACCCGAGTTGGTCGATTTTCTAGTATTTTAGGTTGGCTTTGGTTAAAAAATTTCTCAATTCGACTAAGTTGGATCAGTTTCACTTTGGCCATTTGTAAACCGACCAAAATCGAACAACCTAACCATGGTATATATATATATATATATAATTTTTAATATGAAAAAGTGAGAAATTTCCCATATTTCTTAGTCTAAAATGTTTTATTTCATAAATCTAATTTTTAAATTTATTTTTTAATAATTGCACTATAATTTTTAAAATTAAATTTAATTTTTAAGTTTAAATCGTTTGAACCAACAGACTTTTTGTGAAAACCGATACTACTTCAGTGGGTCAGTTTTCACAAAAGGTCAATCGGTTTTAGCTGACCAACTCCCCAACCTGACTAGGTCAATTTGGTTGGCCAAATAACCTACGACCAGACCGAACCAACTCATGAACACTTAATTTTAGGTAAATTAATAGTCTTATATTTGATAAATAACAATGCTTTAATCTCCAATAATTATTGAAAATTTATAGAGAAAATACACAATTATTGAAAATATATTGATAATAAAAAAATACAATAGTTACAAAAATACAATAAGTACTATAAATATATTAACTTAGTTAATAAATAGTATAATCTCAAATAATAGTTTAATCTCTTATAAATATTAATTAATCAATAATATATAACAAAAATAAATTAAATTTAAAAAATTCAATAATAGTAGTTTAATCTCAAATAATTATTGAAAGTTTTCTGTTAAATAACAAAACAAAAATAAATTTATACGTAATCATTGAAAATACATATATCACAAAAAAACAATAAATAATTACTAAAATACAAAAAATATTAATTTTAGTATATATAGTTATATAATAAATAGAAATTAAGAGTTTAAAATTATTATTAATAAATATTAATTTTTTTGAAAGATATTTCCTCGAATTATTACTTGATATAAGTGAAATTAGTTATTTGCAATATTAGTAAAAAATATTAAACTATTATTAATTTCAATATTATGTTATAATTATTTTTCTACTTTTTAGAATTTTTTTAAATTTATTACATGATTTCTTTATTTTAACTATTTAAATATTAATTATTTATTGAATTTAATTAACCATAAAATCATAATCTATACTATTATTACATAATTTCATTATTAATTTTCTAATATGTTAAAGTATTATTAATTTCAATATTATGTTTTAATTATTTTTCTACTTTGAAGCTTTAAATTTATTACATAATTCTGTTATTTTAAATATTTAAAATCTAGTTATGATAAATATTTAAATAATGTTTAAAATATTTAAAATTTTCTGTTATTTGAATTTTATTTATTTAAAGCTATTACTTATTATTAAATATTTCAAAAATATTTAAATTGATAATCCAGAAAAACATAATTTAAATTGTTAGTACATAATTTCGTGATATATTTTGTAAAGATATAAAATTATTTTTTGTGTTTTTAATAAATATTTTAAAGTTATTGTATAATTTTGTTATAATATTTAAATAAATAGGAATTAGAGATAATTTTGGAGAAAATGGGGGATAGTGGGTGAGGTAGTTTAGGAGAAATTTTAGGAAAATAGATTATTTAGGTTATGGGAAAGTGCATCCCATTGGTTGTTTCAAAAATGACATGGAATAAAAAAATAAAAAATTCAAAAAAAGGAGACAAATTCGGACCACTTTATGAAAATATTAAATTATTTTTATTTTGAATATTATCTTATGATTTTTTTATCATGTGATTTTTTATTTTATTGCATAATTTCGTTATTTTAACTATTTAAAATATAATTATGTTAAATATTTCTTTATTTAAAATATTTAGTTATTTAAATGTTTAAATAATATAAATATATTTAAAAATATTCATTATTTTAATTTAAGATATTTAGTTATTGAAATATTTAAATAATTAAATATTTTTCTTTGTAATTACTTATCTATTTTTAGTATTTTAGTATTTAAGATATTAAGTTATTGAAATATTGAAATAGTATTTTATTTTTTAATGTTAAATTTCTATTATGTGAACAATCTGGAAAATCATAATTTATATTGTTAGTACATAATTTCGTGATAAATTTTGTAGAAATATAAAACTATTAATAATATGAATATTATTAAATCTATTATAATTATTTTTTTTATATTTTTAATAAATATTTTAAAGTTTATACTGTTATTACATAATTTTATTATGAATTTTGTAAAAATATTAAATTATTATTAATTTGAATATTATTTTATATATTTTTTATTTTATTGCATAATTTTGTTATTTTAACTATTTAAGATATAGTTATGTTAAATATTTCATTGTTTAAAATATTTAAAAATACTCACTATTTTAATTTAAGATATTTAGTTATTGAAATATTTAAATAATTAAATATTTTTCTATGTAATTATTTAGCAATTTTTAGTATTTTATTATTTAAGATATTTAGTTATTGAAAAATATTTTATTTTTAATGTTAAATTTCTATTATTTGAATAATATTTAATTTGAATAATCTAGAAAATCATAATTTATATTGTTAGTACATAATTTTGTGATGAATTTTGTAGAAATATAAAACTGTTAATAATATGAATATTATTAAATCTATTATAATTATATTTTATGTTCTTAATAAATATTTTAAATTTATTATATAATTTTTTAAAATATTTAAATAATATTTTAATTTTTAATTTAAACTTTCTTTAGATAGAATTAGATAAAAAGTGGCAAAGAGGATAGATTGGAATTAGAGACAATTTGGAGAGAAATTCTCTAGTAAATTAGAGATAAGTTAGGAGATAAATAGGAATTGGAGATGATTTAGGAGAAAGTGGGGGAAGTAGTTTAAGATAAATTTTAGGAGAAGAGATTGTTGGGGAAAGAGAACATCTCATTGGTTCTTTAAAAAACGACATGGAATAAAAAAATAAAAAAATCAAAAAAATAGAAAATTTCTTGACCGCTTTGTTTTAATATATATATATATATATAGATTGTTATAAAATATTATGTACATATTGTTGTGTACTTTTTTGCCCAATATATTTTTATACAGATATAGTATGCATGGCATGTGCATTTTTTATATAACATATTAGCATATACATAGTAAATTTTTAGATATAACTTCTGTGATTTTTATTATAAAATTGAGTTAACTTTGTAATTCTTTTAACATATATAAATACTATTAATTCAATGGGCTAACCCGAATGTCTGGTCTGGGGTGTGGGCCGGGTTAAGCCTAGGCAGGCCTCAGGGCCGTTATTGCCCTGTTAAATCTGGCCCCGCCCGGCCCTTGGTTATTCCTACTAATGAGTATGCAAAACTATAACAGTGCAAACAATTTGAGTGTAAAGGGTAAAATACAAAGACCCCCTTGTACTAGTGACAAAAAAGACCTCCCTATACTTTAATTTGCAACAAAGACCCCCCTCTCTCCATTAGCACGATAAAGATTATTGTCCAATTGTTTAAAGTTTTCTACATACCTAAACTACCATTTTCTTTAATTTATAAAAGGGAGAATGACGGTTCAACCCAGGATCAGCATGGGGATTTTGACATTTTGAATGTTTATAGATTTGCAGTGGAATCTAGAAATCTGCATTGGACATGAATTAATGGAAAGAATTTCATTTTTAGTGCACTTGTTTTTTATTTTCTTCATAGTGCTTCGGTGAATAATGGATATTTAGAACTGGATGCTAAACTCCTCCACCCACCAAGACCAAAGCTTCCCTTCGTCTTGGATTCTTGGGCAAGTTTTCAGAGCAAACAGTTAATATTGATCATAGTCCAGGTAGTGAAGCACTTGTGCAGCTTAGTTAGAATTAAGTCTTGTCTATCGTGTTCCAAGAAATAAAAATAATTATTCAAAAGTCTTACAGAACAGTTTCTCAGTCTTCAGTTTTCTCTTTTAATTTATCTTCCTTTTCTTTTGTTTTCTTCAGGAAATAAGATAAGTTACAATTTAATGGAATATATATTTTTTTTTCTTTCCTTAGTTGGCAATTTAGAAGATCAAAACGAATATTTCTTATATGAACAACAAAAACAGACACTTGATATGCTTATTGAAAATTTACGAGATACAAATAAGACTCGACCCCATTAAAATCTATTCTTTGCCTTTTTACATTGACCATCCAAAGGAGGAAGGCTACAGACGATAAAGAAGAATAGAGAGTCAATGCTTCCTCACACAAAATGAAAGATTACTTCACTTCATCTTCTACAAAAAAATCTTTGGTAATTAAACAGACCCCAACTCAAACTAAATCGTTGATGATCACCTATGTAGAGTCTGAATCAAACTCAAAGCATTTCTTTTAATTTTCTCATTCTCACCTTCCAGGAGTTAAAACAGACAAAGAAAATAAAAATGACAACAATAAATCAAAGAGAAATGATGGTAAGTGATTTGATCACTCCTATCTGGCAGCAGTTGCGCTCTTATCTAACGACGGACGAGATACTTATGAGGAAGAAGAAGGATCCCCGGGAAGCTCTCCCGACAGAAATACTCTGATGCTTAAGTTAGTAGCAGGAAGAGAGTTGCAGAGCAAAAATGAAAGGGCTAGAGTGCAGATCACGCAAGTTACCTTTGCTCTTGAGGGTCGGAGCTCTTATATACTGATGTCCTGTCAAATCAGGTATGACCGCCTCTGATTCTCTGCCGCAGTCATTACTTGCCAGGGCTGAGCTGGTGGGCGCAGGTAACCGTTGCAGAGTACGGCCCTACCAGGCAAGGGACACCTCTCTGGGTTGGCAGGCACGATGCCGCCTGACGAGAGACATGGGCACAGTTTCCAGATTTGGCAGGTACGGTTGTCAGGTAGGAGATCTTCCTGTGATATGCCAAGCTACTTTGCCCCAAGCTACCTTGTGCCGAGCTGCTGGTATTGTGCCGAGGTGCTTCTACCCGAGGTGGCCTTCTTGAGTTTAGACAGGGGCGAATTTGTTCTAACTAGGAGGCTCCCGATTCGGCCTTCAGCTCGGAAAATTCCCGTCTTGGGAGAATCTTAGCTCGGGGCGCTTCCTGCTTGGAAGAATCTTAACTTGGGGTAATCGGAGTGTCATCTTGTAGCGAGTTGCCACACTGGATCTTGGCGGACTGGTTGCGCTAAGTTGCCACTTATGCTGAGTCACGTCCACGTGTCCCCTTATGATGAGGTCGGGCCAAATCACCCTCCATCAAGAAATAAGCTCAAGAAATAATATAGCTAGTCTTACTTTGATTGGGGGCAATTCAGCCCTATTTATAGTTACAAAGATTGAGTTATAATAGGATTACACAAGATGAGAATTCAGTAGAGATAAAACTTATTTGGGTTAGTTGTGATTCATCTAGGATAGATCTTATCTTAGGATAGGATTAGGATTATCCTAGGTTGTTTAGGATAATTCTAGTCTTGGGTAAGAGTAAGATTATCCTAGGTAGTTATATACAAGAGCCCATAGGAATTGGTTCTACTAAATGGGCTTTGGAGGTTATATAGGTGTGCATGGGCCATGCATGGGCCCATGGACATCTACGTTATCATCCCCCTGCAAGCCGAACGGGAGAACAAGAAGCTTGTCCTGAAGAGAGGCAAAACGGCCCGTGGAAAGTGGCTTAGTGAAGATGTCGACGATCTGTTCTGCAGTTGGAATAATACCGAATATGAAGTTGCTTCTTGGTGACAAGATCTCGTAGGAAATGGTAGCCAACCTCGACATGCTTTGTGCGAGCATGGAAAATAGGGTTGGCAGCCAAATGGGTAGCACCCATATTATTGCACCATATAATAGGGGGAGGTGCTAGAAAACCAATGTCTCGTAGCAGAGACTGAATCCATAGCAATTCTGCGACTGTGTTGGCAAGAGACCTGAATTTGGATTCGGTGCTAGAGTGGGCAATAATGGGTTGCTTCTTGGAGCTCCAAGAGATCAGATTGGATCCGAGGTAAACAACATACCCTCCTATAGCCGGCAATCATCTGGACAACTGGCCCAATCAGCGTCTATGTACGCCATTAACTGTCGAGATGAGGACCGTCGAAAAAGGAGACTGTGAGTGAGAGTACCTTTGAGATACCGAATGATTTGTTTAACGGTTGTCCATTGCTCATCAGTGGGAGAGTGAAGAAACTAGCAGACTTTGTTGACTGCGAAGGAGATATCTGGACGTGTGATGGTGACATACTGTAATGCTCCAACAATATTGTGATACTCCGTGAGATTAGGTAACAGATCACCCGAGTCTTTGGACAGATGACTAGAGGTAGACATGGGCGAACTCGTAGGTTTGGCCCCTTCGAGATTGGTCCAACGAAGTAAATCCAGGATGTAACGCTGTTGTGAGAGAATCAAATTACTTGATTTGTGACTTACCTCAACGCCCAAAAAATAGTGTAAGGATCCTAAGTCCTTTAATGGAAAAACTGTAGAGAGTGATCTAAGAAGGTCACTAATGGTAGTAATAGAGTTTCCAATCAAAATGATGTCATCCACATATACCAGCAAAAGGAGAGTGGATTTGTTGGAGGAGAAAATAAAGAGAGATGGATCAGTAGCTGAGTTGCGAAATCCTATCTGTTTAAGGGCAGAACTCAAACGTGAATACCAGGCTCGTGGTGCTTGTTTGAGACCATAGAGCCTTTTTCAACTTGCAGACATAAGTGGGACACCCGGGATCAAGGAAGCCCTTTGGTTTATGAGCATAAATGTTTTCATCCAAAATGCCATGAAGGAAGGCATTGTCAGTATCCAATTGATGAACTGGCCAGTTCTACACAAGAGCAACAGAGAGAATTGTCCGTATAGTCACCCGTTTGACAACCGAACTGAAGGTATCAAAATAATCAAGGCTTGGTACCTAGCTAAAACCCTAAGCGACCTACCTGGCTTTATAACGGCCAATGGTTCCATTAGTTCTTTTTTATTTTGTAGATCCACTTAGTTCCGACAATATTCATGGAAGGATTATACAAAACTAGGTGCCAAGTGTCATTTTTAATGAGGGCATGATATTCTTTTTGCATGGCCTCTTGCTATTTTGGCAATTTGACAACTTGATTAATTTTTTTTAGGTTCTTGTTCTTGGAGGAGAGAAACAAGAGCAAAAGGGATGGGGTACCTTGTCGCAAGTTGAGATTGGGGGAGGTTCCCGCTCATTGACCGGGGTATGCATGGAGTGAGTGCGTACTGGTTGAGAAATAGGTGTTGTAGACTCTAGCAAGTCTTGAATGCTGCGATACTTCTGTGGCCGATCAGATGAAGATTGCTCCAATCATCCTGAAACTGGAGAGGTGGTTGCTGAAGTAGAACTGAATGTAGGAGCAGGAGGAGACTGAGAGGAAGGAGATACGACTGAAGTTGCAGATTACAGCGGTGCCAGTCCAGCAAGAGTTGGACTTGGTTCTGTTTCAGCAATTCTTGGAAATGAATCTTCATCAAATACAACATGGCGGGCGATGAAAACACGCCCTGAAGGAGCATGGAGACATCGGTACCCTTTGTGAGAGGTATTGTATCCAATAAAAATACATGGCAGGGACCGAAACTGAAGCTTATTTTTGTTGTAGGGCCGTAGAAAATGATAGAAAACACACCCAAAGCAACATAGTAGAGAATAATTAGGTTTAGTTTGAAAAAGTTTCTCATAAGGAAACATACCATGCAATACCTCAGTTGGCAATTGATTTATCAAGAAAACTACAGTTTCTACTACACCAGCCCTAAAGGAGAAGGGGAGCTTGGAGGAGGCCAGTAGAGACAAGGCAGATTCGACCACATGTCTGTGCTGATCCATTCTATTCATGTGTATGAGGGCATGCTAAACGATGTGCTATTCCTTGCGAGTCCAAGTACCAGGAGAGAGAGCGATACTCTCCACCCCAATCTGATTGAAATACCTTGATTTTGGTATTGAACAAGACTTCTACATGTCTCTTAAATGTAATAAAAACATCACACACATCTGATTTTTGAGCAGTAGGATATATCCAAGAAAATTTTGAAAAATCATCTAGAAATAAAACATAATATGAAAATCCATTATTCGACTTAATAGGAGCAAGTCCCCATATATCTAAAAATATTAAATCTAATAGATGTTTAGACTGAGAACTAGACGACTTCAAGGGCATTCTATGACTCTTGCCCATTTGACAGGACTCACAAACAGACTCATTAACACTAGAACAAATAAATGGAAGACCAAACTTTGAAACAACTTGTCGTACATTACGCATAGCTGCATGACCAAGACGAAGATGCCAACCATAAAGAGATGTGCGTTCTCCAAGAAGATCTTCGGGAGAGATAGTGGCTGACGCAGGAAAGCTGTATAGGCCGTCTCTACTGGCTCTTTGAAGTAAGATTCTCCCTGTATAGTCCTTCACATAGCAACAATCATGGTGAAATTCAAAAAATAAATTATTATCCCTGGTAAATCGATTGACAGATAATAGATTCTTGCAAATAGAGGGAACATGACAAATATCTCTCAAAGAGAAAGCATGCTGATTAAAAATCATAGAAGAAAATCCTGTATGTTGAATATTCAAACCTTGACCATTGTCAACCTTCACTTGATCTAGTCCAGTATACTTAGTGCGATTCTACAGGTTGTCTAGATCTGGAGTCATATGATGAGTAGCTCTAGAGTCCAGATACCAGTTGGGACCAAAATTATTTTCATATTGATTTTGAGGGGTATTCACCCCTCCATGAAACGTAGAAAGATCATTGTAGGTGTTATCAGAAAATCCAAAGGCAAATTTCGCCTTTCTATACTGTAGAGCACTGTGTCCAAATTTATTACAAATCTGACAAGTAATATTATTTTTACCTCCACATCCACTAGAAAATTGTTGTGTTTGATTTTGATGGGATTGATGATTATACTATGGGGAGCCACGACCATGCCCCTTACCTCTGTTGTTGTTGAAATTTTGTGATTATTGCTGTGGGGGCTTCTAAAAACTATTTTTCTTAGGAGGAATGCCTGCAAGATTTGCACTTCGAGGATTTGACGCAAGAGCTAGGTCTTCAAGCCAACTTTCATGGTTCAAAAGTGCTCCCATAATATCAGCAATACCAAGATCTACTGCATCTGGTCGATTTGTCAGTGTTGTTACCACTGACTCATATTCACTCCCTAGGCCAGATAAAATGTAAAGTACTAGTTCAGATTTGAGAACCAGTTCAGATATTGTAGACAAACTGTCAACAATCAACTTTGCACGTTGTATGTATGTAGAAATAGAGAGAGAACCTTTTTTAATATTTTGAAGTTGTCTACGCAACTGGAGTACCCTGGATCGGGAGTGGGTGGAATAATTGTGAGCAAGGGAAGTCCATACCTCTGATGATGTCGACAGACCTACCACTTGCGCCATAACTCCTTCAGTGAGAGAGGAAATCAGCCAACTCAACACGAGTTAGTCAATATCAGTCCATTTTTCAAATTCAGGGTTCATTATCATCCCTGTACAAGCTCCAACAGGTGGTGGTGTCGAAGGATAGGAAGGAACTGGGCACGCCACAGCAGATAATTGTCACTTCCAAGTTTGATAGGAAGATAATGAGTCACATTCTGGATTGAAGGGAGTGCACTACTCATGGATGAGCTGTTGTTGGAGCTTGTCTCTGTCAACATGGCTCTGATACCAAGTTAAAACAGACAAAGAAAATAAAAATGACAGCAATAAATCAAAGAGAAATAAGCTCAAGAAATAATATGGCTAGCCTTACTTTGATGGGGGGCGAATCAGCCCTATTTATAGTTATAGAGATTGAGTTATAATAGGATTGCACAAGATTAGAATTCAACAGAGATATAGCTTATCTGGGTTAGTTGTGATTCATCTAGGATAGATCTTATCTTATGATAGGATTAGGATTATCCTACGTTGTTTAGGATATTTTTTATCTTGGGTAAGAGTAAGATTATCCTAGGTAGTTATATACAAAAGCCCATAGGAATTGGTTCTGTTAAATGGGCTTTGGAGGTTACGTAGGTGTGCATGGGCCATGCATGGGCCCATGGACGTTTACGTTATCACCAAAAATCCAAACCAAATTTCTTCAATGTCTCCGCACTTATCCTCCCAACACATTTTTTAGCTGTAAGAACAAAGTGAGTTCAACGTGGATAATGCGTGTTGTACACCGCGTGGACTTCCATTCAGCAACACTCTAACCAAATTTTGGATAGAACCATCAAACTTTTCAGTTTCTTCTCTCTCTTCTCTACACTCGGCCAACGAGTTTAGAACCTCAACAGCCCTTTCAAAATAGAACCAACCATTTCGGTCAAAATTGGCACCAACCCACATTCAACAGCTCTCCTCTTGTTATCAAGGAAGGAACATAGGGCAAAAAGAGTCGTATCTGCTTCTTTCTTCTCCCTCCCATTGCCGCCACGAAGGAGCGCACAAGACCTCCAATTGTAAACGGGAAAGCACCAATGGTCCCCTTGTTCACTTCCTTGATGGCTAGGCTTGCCAGCATCATTGCTGCAAGCGCCTTACAGTTGGGCGTCCTACATTGCAAAGTAAAACCGACACAATGTTGGGAATAATCCCTATATACTTTCCTAGTGCAAATTAGAGATATTTTAACCAACAAATAATAGATATACAGTAATGAATCAAACAGTCAAACCCAAAACAAGCAACATAGTAGGCACAAAGATTTATGTGAAAAACCCCTCAATGTGAGGGTAAAAATCACGAGATTGAAATCCAAATCATCCACTAACAGCAATAATAATGGGATACAATGCTTTTCTATCTAGTCACAACTAGATGATGAATATCAAGAAAGCTCTTCAATTCCAACAACAAAAACATCAATAAAATAGGAAATCTCTCACCAAAGGGGAAACACAAGAATGGAAGCAAGAAGAGATGCTGAAAACGGATTTGTCTTCTTCGTTTCAGTCCTTGTAAATCTCCTTCTTCATTCTAAAATCTTCTTCTCAAAACCCCTTTTCTTGTTCTTTGATATTTGCTAGAGAGTTGTTAGAGTTGAGAGTGAGCTCTCCCAATTCGTTGGACACCAAAGACGTATTGGCTTGCAAGACAAGACAAAGAATACAAAAGGCCTTTTTAATTGATTTTCCCTTTTTGTTCTTTTCCCTTTTACTTCATTTTTGTCTTTATTATTTGTGAGTCCAACCTCATGAGGGAAACCCAACAAATCTCCCCCTCCAACTCATGAGGAGGTTTTCTTCATACTCAAACCTGCCAAGCCTCTTTAGAAATCAAATTTGTTCTTAGGTAAACATTTAATCATCATATCTAAACTATTCCTTTCCATATGGATCTTCTCTAACTACAATTGATTTTCCTCAATAACATCTCTAATCCAATGATATTTGACATCAATATGCTTGAACTTGAAATGAAAACTTGGATTTTTAGCTAAGTGGATAGCACTCTGATTGTCATAGAACAACATATTCATTTTGTTGTATACTCAATTCTTTAAAGAATCGTTTCATCCATAAATATTCTTTGCGAGGTTTAGTTGCAGCAATGCATTTAGCTTTTGTAGTGGATAAAGCAACACATGTCTGTAGTTTGGATTTCCATGGCACTACTTCCCCTACAAAAGTAAAAAACCTGATGTGGACTTTCTAGAGTCAGTGTCCCCAGCCATATCTTAATCCGTATAACATTCCAACACTGTCTTACCACTACAGAAACATAAACATAATTCATAGGTGCCCTTGACATACCTAAAAATCCACTCAACTTCTTTCCAATGATCTTTGCCTGTATTGGCAAAAAATCTGCTAGCCACACCAAACTTATATGCAATGTCAAGCCTAGTACAAACCATAGCATACATTAAACTTTCTATGGCTGAAGAGTATGGCACATTCATCATTTCTTCATTTTCTTTCTCACTTGAAGGACTATGTTCAAGTCTTAACTTGAAGTGACTTGCAAGTGGAATGTTAACTAACTTGGTTTTATCCTTGTTGAACCTTTCCAACACTTTCTTAATGTACATTTCTTGTGATAATCATAGCTTTTCAACTTTCCTATCATGAGAGATTTGCATTCCCAAAATTTGTTATGTTGAATCCAAGTCTTTCATAGCAAAACATTTGCTTAACTCTTTTTTCAACCTATTAACCTTGCTTATGTCCTACCCAACAATCAAAATATCATCAACATAGAGCAAGAGAATGATAAAACCATCATTATAAAATTTCTTAATGAATACACAATGATCTGTAGTTATTTTCTTATACCTATTGTCCACCATGAAGGATTCAAATTTCTTGTACCATAGCCTAGGTGCTTGTTTTAACCCGTACAAGATCTTTCTTATCTTACAAACTATGTGTTCTTTTCCCTTGACTTCAAACCCTTCTGGTTGCTCCATGTAAACGTCTTCTTCCAAATCACCATAAAGAAATGCAGTTTTAACATCGAGCTGCTCAACTTCTAAATTTATACTTGTTAATAGGCCCAATACTATTCTAATTGATATTTTCACAATTGGAGAGAAAATTTCATCAAAATCAATACCATTTTTCTGACCAAAGCCTTTCACAACCAACCTTGCTTTGTACCTTGGTTGTGAGCCTTTTTCTTCTATTTTCAACCTAAATACCCATCAGTTCTTAAGTGCCTTTTTGCCTTTTGGTAAATCCACCAAGTCATAAGTGCAGTTCTTATGCAATGAATTTAGTTCTTCATGTAAAGCTTTCTACCATTTTTCTTTTTCTTTACTTTCTACAACTTCCTCATAACAATATGGTTCACCCGCATCACTAAGCATAACATACTCATGAGGAGAGTATTTCTTTGATGGCACTTGTTCCCTATTAGACCTTCTTAATTGTGGTTCTTCTTCTTGAGTTTGAGGTTACTCTTGTGGTACTTGAGGAGCTTCTATGGGCTGCTACCCCTCTTCACCATCAACTCCACCTAAGTTGCCACCTAAAGCGCTACCATCATCAATCACATTATCTTGTAAATCTTCTCTATTTTCACCATGTACAATAAAGGAATCAGATCCAAATCAACAAAGCTTTCAAGCTTTGATTCTGACTTTATAATGTTCTCAAACTCAACTATTGATCTTCAAGAAATATCACATCTCTGTTTCTTATTAGCTTCTTATCAACTGAATTTCATAGCATGTACCCAAAATTTTCATCAGCATAATCCAAGAAAATGCATTGCTTAGACTTTCCATTAAGCTTGGACCTTTCATTTTTAAGAATATGCACAAATGCCTTGCAATCTAACACTTGTAGGTGGTCATATGAGACATCTCTTCCTGTCCACATCTTTTCCAGCACATCTCCATCAAAAACAATTGAAAGAGACAAGTTAATTAAGTAACAAGCAGTATGCATTGCCTCTCCCAAAAAAAAAAATTTGGCAATTTAACATGTGAAAGCATACACCTAACTCTTTCCTCAATGATGTGGTTCATTTGTTCAGTCACACCATTATGTTGTGGAGTCTTGGGAACTGACTGTTCATGCCAAATACCATTGTTTTTGCAATATTCCTCAAATGGACCAATGTATTCACCTCCATTGTCTGTATGAATGCATTTGAGGAGTTTTCCTATTTCTCTTTCAACTCTAGCATGAAAATGTTTAAATATCTCCAAGACCTCATTTTATGTTTCATGGTATATGCACATACTTTCTTAGATGCATCACCAATGAATGTAACAAAATAAGAGGCACCACCAAGAGACTTGGCTTTCATGTCACATACATCGGAATGAACCAATTCTAAGACATTTTGCTTTCTATATATAAGGAAGATTTCTTTGAAAAGAAATTCTATATTGTTTACCAACAAAACAATGATCACATGAATCTAAATGCGTACCTTTTCAAGCCCTGGAAGAGTTGTTTCTTGGCAAGAATTTGAAGTCCTTTCTTACTCATGTGACCAAGCTGCTTATGCCACAGGTTAGAGTCTTTTTCTGTAACATTCAACTGCCCCTTGCATAACTGAGCTTTCATTCTATAAAGAGTACAACGTCTTTGCCCCTTTGCCACTACGAAAGATCCTTTGATGAGTTTCCATTTCCCTTCACCAAAATTATTGTTGTAGCTTTCATCTAATTTTCCTACAGAAATTAGACTGAAGCGAAGATCCGGTACGTGCCTCACATCCTTGAAAACCAATTTACAACTATCATCGGTATCTATTTGTACATCACCTAATCCCATAATTTTTTATATATAGCTATTACCCATTTTTATAACACCAAAATCATTTGATTTGTAAGTAGCAAAGAGTTCCTTGTGTGGAGTAGAATGCTATGACACACCAGTGTCAATAATCCAATTTGTGTCTTGGCATGTAAGGCTAAAACAAGACTCTTTACATCTTGCAAAAATCATAACCTCACCATCTGAAACAATTGCAATCATCTCTTTTCCTTTTTTTCTTTTAAGATTTTTCTTTGTTTTTGTCACTTTTTAATTTTCTGCATTTTCTCTTGAAGTATCCTAACTTATTGCAATAATGGCAAGTGGTGTTTTTTCTTAACTTGGATTTACCTCTAGACTTGTCACGATTTTATGGACCTCGGCTTCGACTTCTACCCCAGCTTTCTGTAAAAAGTGCATCTGATTTAGTAGTGTTCAATGATTTCCTTCTAATTTCCTCATTGAGCAAACTGTTTCTTACCATATTCATTGTGACTTTTCCTTTAGGTGCAGAGTTGCTAGGAGACACCACAAGCGTCTCCCAACTTTTCGGCAATAAACTCAATAATAGTAGGGCTTATAGCTCATCATCCAACCCTCATTGTATTTCAAATTTACAAGCTTTTTATTAAAAAAGCTTTATTGCCAGTGGTTTTCTTCTCATACAACTCTTCCAACTTATTCCAAAGAGGAATGGTTGAAGTTTCATTTGCCACAAGATGATCAATGCTATCATCCAACCATTGTCAAATGCATGCAATGGCTTTCAAGTCAAGAATTTCCCATTGGTCACTTGACATATCCTTGGGTTTGCCTTGTTCACCTTTCAATGGTGCATATAAGTCTTTGGAGAGTAATATATCTTTCATCTTTTATTAGAGGTGTAAATCGAGTTGTGTAGCCCACAGCTCGGCATGACCCGATACGATGGCACGCGGGCCATGCCAGGCCTGGCACGATGGTCCGTGTCATGCTAGGCCTAGGGTTTTAGGTTCACAGGCCGGGCCGACATGGCACGACTAAGCGGGTTGTGCCACTGTGGCCCGCATGTCGGCACAACCCAGCCCGTGGCCCGACCGACACGGCCTAACATGGCCCATATATACTATTTATATATTTATATATAATATAATATAATATATTATATAAATTATAATTATATAATAATATATAGTATGTAATATATTAATAAAATAAATAATTGTTTTCAATTTTATTATACTAATTTATTTAATTATTGTATATATAAGCAATTGTATACATTAAAATTCATATAAAATTAAAATTTTAAGTTTTTTTAATTTTTTAAATAAATATGCAAAAATAGCTTTGGCCCGATCCATGGCCTGGCTTGGGCCAAGGCTTGGCCCACGGGCCAACCTAGCCTGCAGCCTAGCACGACACATTTTACACCTCTATCTTTGATTTCCAAAGAGACCAATTGCTTCCATTCAATGAAATCATCATAATTGAATTTCCTTTCATGATTTGCACAAGAACTAAGAGCTCTGATACTACTTTGTTGGGAATAATCCCTATATACTTTCCTTGTACAAATCAGAGATAACTTAACAACCAAATAATAGATATGTAGTAATGAATCAAACAGTCAAACACAATACAAGCAACATAGTAGACACCAAGATTTACGTGGAAAACCCCTCAATGTGAGGGTAAAAACCAAGATCTCTAATACTATTGTGTTGGGAATAATCCCTATATACTTTCCTTGTACAAATCAAAGATAACTTAACCAACAAATAATAGATATGCAGTAATGAATCAAATAGTGAAACACAAAATAAGCAACATAGTAGACACCAAGATTTACGTGGAAAACCCCTCAATGTGAGGGTAAAAACCACGAAACCGAAATCCAAATCATCCATTATCAGCAATAGTAATGTGATACAATGTTTTTCTATCTAGTCACAACTAGATGATGAACATCAAGAAAACTCTTGGATTCCAACAACAAAAACATCAATAAAATAGACAACAAATAGGAAATCTCTCACCAAAGGTGGAAACACAAGAATGGAAGCATGAAGAGATGCTGAAAATGGATTTGTCTTCTTTGTTTCAGCCCTTGTAAATCTACTTCTTCATTCCAAAACATTCTTCTCAAAATTCCTTTTCCTGTTTTCTTATATTTGCTAGAGAGCTTTTAGAGTTGAAAGAATAGAGAGTGAGCTCTCCCAATTCGTTAGACATTAACTTGCAAGACAAGTCAAAGAATACAAAAGGCCATTTTAGTTGATTTCTCATTTTTGTCCTTTTCACTTTTACTTCAGTTTTGTCTTTATTATTTGTGGGTCCCACCTCATGAGGAGGACAATCCAACACAATTCATTGCTCCCTAGCCCCCAAGCAACCAAATCCACCTTATTGTCATCATCCAAATTGAGGTTCAAGAGAAGTGAAAAGCGTCGATTCTTAGATTCTGGAATCCTTGGAGCCAATGCAATATAATTGAGAATGATAGAAACAACACTAGCCTCTGTTAAGTTTTGGCATAAGGCGGGGTTCCGCTTAGAGAGACGACTGAGTCGGTCGAGCGGATTGAGCTTGGAGTCAAGAGATGAGAATGGGGAGGTGAGAGTGGAGCATAGGGTCTATCATTGTGGTTGAGATTGTATCTTTGGAGGGGAAGAGAGGGTGAAATTAGAGATGTCTAATGAGGCTTCTGAGAGCGTTGTTGGGGATGAAACAGGTAGGTCCAATTGTCGGTGTCCAACCACCGTTGAATTGATGACGATCGAAGGTGTGTCCATGTTTGACTTCCATTCCATTGAGAAATAATGGAAGCATTTTTTAGTTGATTAGGTTTTAAGAGAAATGGTTAAGGGGGTATATGTCACAACGTAAAAATTAAGGGGGTCTTTGTTGCAAACTAAAGTACAGAGGGGTCTTTGTCACTAACCCTATAGTACAAGGGGGTCTTTGTAATTTACCCAAGTATAAATTTTGAACTATTTTTATTTTAAATTTTAACTTATTTTGTTTGATTATAGTACAAATGAAGTAAATTAAGACCTAACATAATAAAGTAAAACCCAAAATAAAATTAAACAAGAATTTGCATTCTTTTCATTTGCACTCCCATACATTAGAATTTGTCAGTAGCTTTCCATCTGCTTTCCTGGGTCTAGTCACCAGTTTATTATTTCCACTGGTCGTTGGGGTCTGGTCACCAACTGGTTGAGAGGTTAGAGTCTGGATGAGAAAGAGACGGGAGGGAAAGTTCGAATGAGAGACAGAGATAAGAGAATGGATCTCATTTTTGGGATTTGGGTTTTGTGATTTAGAGTCGGTTCAATCTCTTTAGAAGTATAAAACCATCAGTTTGGAATTCAAATTTATTTGGATGACGTGTTTATTCCCGATTGGATGGGAGGATACACATTCTCCGTGAACGCAATGATCCACTGAATAAGAGCTCCTCTAAATAGGTCACATGTTTAAGTTGTTTATTCCTCTCATCCATGTCGGCACTACATTGGGATGCCATTGGACAGGTTAATCGGACAATGTACCCCTCCTACTTGGACAGGTTCGCTCTAACCATGTTAGAGTGGATTGCTAATCCATCAAAGGTTTGGTTTTAGTTGACATTCTGGTAGATACCTTCTGTAAATTGCGTTGTCATACGTATATTAGCCTCTTTTATGTAAATATTAAGGGTCCATTTGATTTGCAGTTGGAATCGAAATCAAAATCCTTTAGAATCAGAATTGGAATGAATTATTCATGTAGTCTGTTTGTTCAGACAAGAATGAGAATGAGAATTGGAATCAGCAGGAATGAAATTTCATCTCCAAAGGATGAAAAAGGAATGGCCATTCCCGCAAATGGGAGAATGCTATTTCAACAAGAATGGGAATGAAATTCTGATTCCTTCTAACCAAACAGTTGAAATCGAAATAGCCTATTCTGGTTCCCATCCCAAACCCATATCCCTACGAACCAAAGGAGCCTAAATGTTTTTAAAAAGATATTTTCAGTGTAAAATTTAGATGAGAGAGATCTCCGAACTTGGGAGCGAATCAGGTGGAGCATTTTCGTTTGAACTGGGCTCAACACTCAGCACTCTTCTGTTTTTTTTTTTTTTTCCTTCGGATAGAGTCATGTTTTGCAATTTTATTGTTGAATTTACCCTTAATTTAATTTGAGCCAAATCAATGGTTTACCTGAGTAGGATTTAGTGCACAGAAATGTGAAATGTGAAACGTTAAAGGGTTGTGTAGCCCCCATTAATATTGTTTTAAACCGTTAAATAGAAATTTGCTTGAAAAGTCTTCGCCACAGCAAAGGACAAGGAATTAAAGTAGGGAACGCTTGATCGTTGCACCTCAAGCTCAAAGTCAAACCATGAGTTCAATGGGAACACTTAACTTGTCAACCTCCTGATCTGACTTGACTAGCGCTGCAAAAGCAGAGTAGACATGAGACCAAGACCAATTCGGAGAATTTTATCAAAAAGACAAAAAGAGACCCATCCGGTGATTTTTGTTTAATTAGTAGTTTGGCGATGCCCATTTGCAATTTATTTATAGCTGGTCAAAGCGGTTTCATTTATTATTTAAATCTCTAGTCTTGTTACCAAAAAAGATGGTCTCTCGAAAAATTTCAGGAACCATTCACCGAATTTAACAGATTGAGCAGCAAGAATGTGAACGTACGTTCAAACGAATTTATTGTTGTTCCTTCCAACCAATTCAGCAATTCTACCAGAAATTTTAAAAATTTATTCATAATAGTCGATCCATTATATATAAAACTCATAATAGATCCATCAAATATCCGTATATTCAATATATATGATTCGGTGAAAATATTACATTCGGCAAAATAGAATAGAATAGAATAGAATCCCTTCTATGAATCAACCTACCTACAAGTTTTTCAATCTCATATCTACAGATGAATTAAAACTGAAGGAAAGAGAAGGTCGGATCGTTAAGAATAAAGAAAGAAAAATGCTGGTATTAATTGATAACCTTGTTGATTCCCTTACTTGGTGCGGACGGCGGGTGGTTTCCCTTAGGGAGGATATTAAAAACCAGCGGNTGCTGGTATTAATTGATAACCTTGTTGATTCCCTTACTTGGTGCGGACGGCGGGTGGTTTCCCTTAGGGAGGATATTAAAAACCAGCGGCCAATTCTTATTCCCTGCTGCGATTCCCCGTAACGGTGCATGGAGAGGAAACTGCATCGCCAATTTCTCCGCCGGTTCTGATTCACATGACGGAAGGGGCTTTAAGGAACCACTTTCTAACGAAGCACCAACATCTCCTCCCGGAAGAACAAGATTCAGGGCGGGTTCTGTAGCAGCAATGTTCTGCGGACGGAACTCATCAGTTAAGAGCCTGGCAGAGCCAACCCGAGAAAACACAACGAAGGCAACGAAAACGATCGCTGCAACACTCTGGAGTTTATTGAACCCCGTCATGATTGAAATGAAGAAGAGGTGGGTGGGGGAAGGATAAGCAAATGTGTTTCCGATGAATACCGGTTGCGAGCGAGAGAGCGCTTAGAGGAGGAGGGAAGAGAGAGCTCAGTCTCAGTCTCAGTCTCAGTCTCAGTCTCAGTCTCAGTCTCAGAGATATGGTATTGTAATGTAGAGTGTAATGGCCGAAATGGGAGTTCAGGTGAGAGTGAGCGAGGAGTTGAGTGAGAGGGTGAGGTTGTGAGAAATGGCATCGATGATCTATCTTTTTATAAGCTTATAGGTAGGCCCCACTTGGTTGGGCTTTGCCTTTTGGTGTTTTGACTTTGATTTCGTCTCCCGCTCCCAGTCTCCCAAGTCCAAGTCTATTGCCAGCGCAACCCGTCGTCGACTAACGATGTCCGAGCCCGACTGGGTCTGGGGTTTCCGCGTCGTCAGTCAGTCAAAGGGGGGTTCGGTTCACCTACGCAACGCATGACACATCAGACATGATAACCTCAACCCCTGTTGGAATGGAGGAATAGGTGAGAAATGGACCCTTCTGATCCGAAGCAAGCCCATATTCGAATTTCAAAGTCACAGATTGTAACAACTAATAACTACAAGAAAGCCCGATTACGAAAAGAATAACCATGAACCAAATCCATTAGATTGTTTTTTTGTTTTGTGAGTGCTCAAATCAAAGGCAACAGAGCATGCAGCAGCTCATGAAGTTGCTGAGAAAATGCAAGGTAATCGGATCGAATCAGTCTAATGGTGTATGCGTCTTAACTCGTCCACTACGACTGGAATCTGATGGGCTTTCTGTATGAGGCTCATGTCAATGACCATTTCCTTGCCCATTAGGATAGGAGGACTTGGGGGGGTCTTCGAAAGACCTCACAAATCAGAATCCTTCACGTAATACATGGCGAGAATGTGCTGTGAAACTTTGTAGAAAACTATCTTGTGGGGGCCTAATTTGAACTCAAAACTAATTAAACCCACACAACTTCTGATGGGCTACAATGTATTTAGTTGGCGAGAATGTACTGTTCAAGTTTGGAAGTTTTCTCATTCACGTCTCTTACTTTTTTATCTTTAATTTTGGCATCATAGTAGATTCGATACCACTACAATTATAAAAACTAACGTTAAATTCATCTAAGAAAAAGTGATTTTTTTCTTTTCCTTTGGTTTTTATTTTAATAAAATATTAATTAATTATATATCATTTATTTTGATATTTTATGACTTTTTTTTGTTAAATCTCCTGTTTTCTTTGAAATTAATTGACATATACATAAATTCATTTTTCAAAGTCTCTTACCAAATTTCTATAGCGGTAGGAGAAATCGGAAAGACTTTACAAGGGATGGAAATAAAGAAGTAGACCAGCCAAGAGAGGTTGATTCTTAATTCGGGTTTTGCAAGAAATAAAACCAGAAACCAGATTAATTGTTGCATACCACCTCCTAATAGTGATTTCATTGTGTTATATGATTTGACTTTTGATGGCAGATATTCATCATAATTCTGAAATGAATACATTTCTATTTTTCTGTTGTATTTCTCTGCCTTAAATTCTATTGAATTTAATTGAGTGTACAAAAAACAAAGGGGTGATCATTTCTATTACAGCATGGTCCATAATATATTTATATATTTATAAAATTATGAACCCCCCTCCCCCCTCAACCAATGAATTTTGATAGATCCCACCACCTGATTGCTTACCACTTTTACACCGGTTGATTGGTTGGAGGTTTTTCGGGTGTCATATATTGCCAGTATCATAGTCAGATTCTATAAATATATATTGTCATATAATATTTTTTATAATCATATAATATAAAATGTTATGTATTAAAAAAATATATAACCATAAACTATGAAGACAAAACATTTAGAATCTCTGAAGGGGAATAGACCATAAATTTTCCTTTAAAATATACAACATATAGACTTAGGCCTTAGCTTATATTTCCGGCCCATGGTCCAAGCCAAGCCGGGCTCTACAGAACTTATTGTAGGGGCTAAGCCCAGTTGTCTAGACCCATGAATCCATGATCACCCCTACCTATATCCCACCTACTCTTTATCAGGCCCAGAAAAAAAAATGAACAGATTTTGTTGTATATGACCTATTTAAACCAGATCAGCGAATATATATATATATATATATATATATATATATAATCTATTAAGCCAATATAATGTAATATATAAATAGAATAGTATGGACAGGTCCAAATGCAGATTTCTGAATTCCACTGTAGAGGTATAAACATTCAAAATGTCAAAAACCCTATTCTATACATCAATGCCCACCCGTGAATTGGCATTAATTTCGAGTGGCATCCACCCCAACTGTACTTTGAGCCTAAAAATCCTGACCCTAGGCTGAGCTTTCATTCTCCAAAATATAAATGGCTAAATAAAATCCCTATGACATAGTGCCATGCAGTGAAAGATGCCAATTATTGGCTAGTCAGTAACATGTAATAAAGGTCTTTTACTGGTTGTAGTAGGGGTGAGCAAATGGGTAGGTTTTACCTAAAACCGAATGGAATCAATCTTGAATCGACCTTATCTGATCTGTTACAAGGTAGGGTTTGGTTCCAAAGTCTTTGGAACTAGTCTCCAGGGTCTAGGGGTTTACTCTACCCAAACCAACCCGATGAACCAACCTTGGTGGAACTTGCATTGAAATCAAACTTATCTTGAAATAAACTCTAGAATAGTTTTGGGGATGTGAAGATTTCAACCCAAGCACTCATGGTTACAAAGGCCATATTCTCACTTGACCATTGAGTTACTTTAAGTGATTTGATCATTTGTTTTCATGTTAATATTTGAATGCATATAATAAGTAATGTAAAAGATAATATTTACAAAACTTAAATTTAAATTATAAGTTTTGAACCATATAATGATAGTCTACATATCAACTTACTCAATTTAATCAATAAAGATAATATAACTTTTAAACTATATATATCATATTTATTGAAAATCAAGTTTTTAAAGAAAGTGTTTTTTTTTTTTTTTCTATTCAAAAGGGATAGTAAACAAAGAACAGATTCCACGGGTAGACCCTGGAGCCAAACCTGGAACCACCAAGGCTAGAATTGGCCTTGGAACTGACCCTCATAGGGTAGGTTCCGGTTCCAAAAACTTGGAGCTGACCCCTATAGGGTAGGTTCCAAGTAAGGTTCAAAATTTTGATATGATATACCCCGTATTGAGCATATTGTATCATATCTTTTGAGTTCTGATACACCTATTTACAAGTGTTTCGGGACCCTTTTATTTTAATAAGAAACACTTAAAAACAAGCCCAAAAATCAAGTTAAAAAAAAAAAACTAGAAAAATGATATGCAGTGATACATAAAAACATATCGATATTTTAAACCTTGGTTCTCTGCTATGTAACCAAAGTACCAACCCGTACTCACACTCTTAATTGTAGTTGAAACTTGGGATTGAATCCCGCCTGTACCAGGGTTTAGAGGTGGCTTTGGGGGATGAAAATAAATATACCCGGTTTCATACTTTAACGTGGAATATGGCAGTGGCGATTCACCTGTAAATAGTTGGTTTGGTACCGTGGTATGATATAAAGTAAGTATGTGAAAATTTCTGATATGAGAATAAATTGTGACCACCAGGTTCCGCCACCAAGTTTGTGGCTGAGGTTTCTCACTTGTTAGCGGTTTTCACATACCGGGTCTGAAGACAACACTTTTTTTTAGCTTGATGAAGCTAAAGCTAAATTTTTGGGTAATCTTCTCCAAACCCCCAAACCCTGGTAAATTAAGACTGGACTTGATCAGCATATTAAGTAGCTATAGCTAGCTAGCTGGATAGGTGTTGAGGCAAAGGGATGGTTAACTTTGTACCTTATGAGAGAACACTGTATTTGGTTCATGAATGTGTCACAAGCTAACATCACCAAGATAAGGATAAATGAGAGAAGTCCGTTTTCAAGTCACAAACTAACATGGTGACCCGTGCTTAGATATCCCAATATCTTAGCCGTATGACTCTCTCGAATTGCAAATTTTATTTTGATAACACTAACATCCAAATGACTTCTTTATAATGAACCTTTCACTTCTCTTGGTTTCTCTTTTTTTAATTTGACATTCTTTATTATTTTAGATAAACAGCTGATAGACAAATAATAGAGATGCAAGTCAGATACCTAGATTGAACAATTTACACTACTGCGTCGGGGCCCTAACAGAGATGATCATGCTTTCTAAGTGGATCACCTTGATATCTTTTTTTTTCCTTTTCTATTAACAACGTATCATCATACATAGTTCAACCACATGGAAGGCCGGGGTACTGCAGATAATGCAAGCATATATGCTATCTTTTGACTATTTATGATATTTTCTTCTCTTAAAAGGGAATCGGCTTTCATGCTAACCAATCGTTGTATAAGAGTAATACTAGAATAATGAGAATGGAATGACTCAGACAGCAATGGCTGGTTTCTTGAACCATTTAAATAGAGAAGATAACAATTGCAGAGTTAAGAGTTATCTAGGATAGCTATCCTAGATAACCATGATCAGTTACAAGTCTATCATAACTATTGAGATACTCTAATATCCCCCTGCAAGCTTAATGGTCTCGTGAGACGGTAAGCTTGGCTGTAAGGTCATGAAACCTTGTTGATGGCAGCGGTTTGGTAAGAATGTTTGCAATCTGATCATGGGTGGGAATGTGATTGATCAGTAGAAGGCTGGCCGCAACTTTTTCCTGTGTAAAGTGAACATCCAATTCTATGTGCTTGGTGCGAGAATGGTGGACAGGATTGGAGAAAAACTTAGCACTCAAATTATCGCACCAGATGATAGGTGGGCGAGGGAGCTTCAATCCAAGCTCCATGAGTAACATCTGGAGCCAAAGAATTTCAGCGGCAGTAGAGGCAAGACTACGGTATTCTGATTTTGTGCTAGAGTGAAAAACTGTGGACTGTTTACGAGAGCTCCATAAAATCATATTACGACCTAGGTAAACATAGAAACCCCCTTGGGAGCGACGGTCAACAGGGCAACTAGCCCAGTCAGCACCAGAAAAGGATTCGAGAGCCAATTCTGGAGAAGTACGAAAGTAATGACATGATCAATTGTGGATTTAAGATAACGGAGGATCCTCTTGACTACACTCCAATGAACATCAGTGGGTTCTTTCATAAACTGGCAAACCTTGTTAACTGAGAAGCTGATGTCTGGCCTAGTAAGGGTAATATATTGTAGTGCCCCTACCACACTGCAATATTTGATGACATCTGGAAGAGGAGAACCATGAGTGACATCAAGTCTGGTGGTAGATGCCGCCATCGGTGTATGAACTGGTTTAGCCTCATGCATCTTGGTCTTGACGAGAAGATCATGAATATATTTACGTTGGGATAGGTGCACCCCATCTGAACTGCAATGCAAATCCAAACCCAGGAAGTAATGAGCTTCCCCAAGATCTCGAAGAGCAAAAGTGGTAGAGAGCTGAGAGATGAGTTGAGTAAGTGCAGAAGTAGAAGATCCAGTGATCAATAAGTCATCCACATGTATAAGAAGAAATATGACACCAGTGCCAGTCCGCCGCATGAATAAAGAACTATTTGCTCAGGATTCCAGAAAATCAAGGTGAACCAAATGATCCCTTAATCGAGTAAATCAGGCCCGCAGGGTTTGTTTCAAACCATAAAGGGAACCTTTAATCGAGTAAATCAGGCCCACGGGGTTTGTTTCAAACCATAAAGGGAACCTTTAAGACGACATACAAAATGTGGTCATGCTGGATCAACAAAACCCATGGGTTGTTTCATAAAAACTTCTTCACTGAGGTAGCCATGAAGGAAGGCATTGCTCACACCAAGTTGTCTAAGATTCCAACCATAGTGAACTACGAGAGATATTATTAACCAAATAGCGGTTGGTTTAACCACCGGATTAAAAGTCTCAACAAAGTTAATACCAGCTTATTGAGTAAACCCTTGTGCCACCAATCGTGCCTTGTATCTTTCAATGGACCCATCCAGATGTCTCTTAATCTTATAAACCCATATATTTCCCACAATGTTCTTATGAGGAGGTGGCGGTACAAGATCCCAAGTATCATTGTGCAACAACGCTTTGTACTCATCTTCCATGATGAGTACCCAACGGGGATCTTTTTTGGCAATAGTGTAGCAAGACGGTTCAACATCGGGGTCAACAGAGGCTTCCAAAGCATACCAAGGGTTTAACTTGCAAATGCCACTCTTGCTCCGTGTCATCATGGAGTGAGCAATAAGTGGTGTCGCAGTGGAGCATGAGGGTGTATCTGATGGGGTTGATGATGATGGGATCAATGCAACAGAACTAACACCAGTAGATATAATAGGTGGGCTAGGAGAGGTGGTGTCGGTGGATACGGGAATGGTCTGAGGAGAAGGGCACGGATATGTAACGATAGGAGGGCCAACCACAATGTTGGTAGACGATTTGGGAAGTGGAGTTGTGTTGCCAAAAGTGCATGGGAAGGTATGTTCATCAAAAACCACATTACGGGAAATATATAGACGTCCAGATTTTAAATCCAAGCATTTGTACCCTTTATGATGTAAATTGTAACCCAGAAATAAACAGCATTTGGATCGATAGTCCAGTTTAGAACAGTTATAGGGTCTGAGATGCGGATAGCAAGCACATCCGAAAGTGCACAACATAGCATAATCAGGTTTAGTGCCAAAGAGACACTCTAAAGGAGAATTCATGTCCAGATTGGAGAAGAGAGTCGGTTAATTAAAAAAGTTGCAGTCTCAAAGACATCATACCAGTAATGTTTGGGCATTGAAGCCGTAGCCAGGAGGGTGAGACCCATTTCAACAATATGGCGATGGAATCTTTCTATAGCCCCATTTTGTTCATGAATATGAGGACATGAGAGACAATGAGTGATGCCTGAATCAGAGAGAATAGGGAGAAGTGGTTTGTATTCTGTACCCCCATCTGTTTGTAGAGTTTTGATAGAGGTGTTCACTAAATTCTCCACATTCTTCTTAAAAACAGCAAAAATAGAGACAACCTGAGTTTTAGAAGTCATAGGAAAAATCCATATATACTTGTTGTAAGCATCAACAAAAATCAAATAATAGCGAAAACCATGTCTTGTAGAGACAAGGGCTGGTCCCCAAACATCAGAAAATAAAAGTTCTAATGGATACTTCGCAACAAAAGTACTACTAGAAAACGGCAAGGTATGACTCTGGCCTAGTGGACAGGATGGACAAAAAGAGATGTCCTTATTTGAAACTAGAAGCTGAAATGAAGATAAGATGTGAGCAGCTACTCGCTTGTTGGGATGTCCTAGCCACTGATGTCATACAGAAACCGATGCTTTCTCACCAATGAATGCCGATGGAGCTGTAGATATACAATTTGTCTTTAGTTGATAGAGCCCTCCCTTAATCGGCCCTTGGATGAGAATTTTCCTAGTCGCTTTATCCTTAACAGAGAAGCCAGTAGCATCAAAAATAAAAGTTGCATTATTATCCTTACAAAACTGGTTGACAGAGAGCAAGTTCTTAGATATATTAGTAACTCTAAGAATATTATTCAAGACAATGGACCCAGAATCAGTATTCAAAACAGAAGAGCCAATATGAGAAGTGTCTAGACCCGTACCATTTCCGACCAGGATATGATATGTTCCATGATACTCATCGTGAAGAGAGAGATTCCCAAGATCTGAAGTCATATGATTGGTTGCTCCAGAATTAGGATACCAATTTTCATCACGAGCAGATCGTGAAGATGAGGCTATATGAGCTTGCTTAGTAGGCTTATTGGCAGTGAGTTCCAGATAACGGTGGCAAGTAGCTGCTGTATGGCCCGGATACCCACAAAGTTGGCAAACCACAGTGGCCAGGATTCCCAAGATCTGAAGTCTCCTGTGATTATTGTTATTATAGGAAATTTTCTTGGAGTTTTCAGAACCACCATCATTATTAAATTGTCGAGGCTTATATGAAGATGATTGATTGTGATTGAAGGTTTTCTTCTTATTGGCCAAATTAGCAGAAGGAGAATCTAGCACAATTGTGAAGAGTGACGCTTTAAGCGCTTTTCAAATGTAAGTAACAGACTTTGAATTTCATAAAAAGAAAGACTATCTAGTCTAGTAGTCACAGAGAGCACAAAGGTATCATATTCAGTAGGTAAACCACCAAGAAGATAATGAATTTGATCAACATCAGTGAGAAAGTGTCCAGAAGCAGCTAAAGCATGAGATAAATTTTTAATTTTATGAGCATAATCAGTGACAGTGAGAGTACCCTTCTTCAGATAGGCTAATTCTAATTTCAAATCATGGATTCGAGTTTTACTGGTAGAAGAAAAGAGAACATGAAGTTGATCCCATACCTCTCTGGATGTCTTACAACCAACTACTTGAGCCAGAACTGGCTCTGTTAATGAAGATAATAACCAGCTTATGATCAACTGGTCTTGTTCGACCCGTGCTACATGATCCGAGTTACTGCGGATGGATCCTTGGCTACTGCCATCTTCCAAGAAGAGTGGAGGACAAGGAAAAGATTCATCCACATAACCATATAAATGATGCCCTCTAAGAGATGGTGTAGTTTGAGAGCTCCAAAGCAGGAAGTTAGTACAATCCAGTTTTACTGAGACTACATTCATAAAACTGGAAAGGGAGACCACCATAATGGTTCGACCATCTGTCGATCCAGGTTGCATATGTCTCTGGACAGCATGAGCAGTGGTGCTTGTTTCTAAAGCCATGACGTTTGTCAAATAGCTCTGATACCATATAAGAGCAATACTAGAACAATGAGAATAGAATGACTCACTCAGTAATGACTGGTTTCTTGAACCATTTAAATAGAGAAGTTACAAGAGGATAACTATGTACAAAAGATAACAATTACAGAGTTAGAGTTTATCTAGGAAATTATTAGAGGATAATCTACATGATAACGAGATAAGGTGATTAGTTATCTAGGATAGCCATGATCAGTTATCTAGGATAACTATCAGAGATAACCATCATAGTTACAAGTCTATCAAAACTATTGAGATATTCTAACACGTTGACTATTGTACTCATCCTTTTTTTTTATAATTATAATGGTGGGCAATATCTTATGTTACTCATTTTTGTATAATTTCTCTTATATATTGTTTCTATTATTTCAGGGATTTCTCTGCTCTCCATCTACAAATGTAGCGAAGATGAAACTTTATTATTGTATTGATTGCAATGTTAACAATTAGGTTATGTTTGTATGGGTTTCCTTACATTTTTCTTCCTTTTCCTACTTTTTCCTTCAAACCAAATATAGCCTTAGTGAACATAAATTGGAAAAATCTATGCCGTTGGGAAGACATGATACAATATCAAAAGACCTTTGACCAGTCAAACACCCTACCCCTTGACTACCTTAGGCTCAGTTTGGAAGGAGTACAAATGCAAATATGTACAATATAAATATATACAAAATAATACAAAATATAAGGTTTTGCACTCTACAAATTTGTATTTGTACTCCTTTCAAACTGAACATTATTGATTACCACTTTTATGACGATACAATTTATTGGCCAAATTTTTATGGTATTTGATGTAGCGCGATCTGACTACTCCCAGTTGGAGGGTGATCTGGCTTCTAGTCAGACGGCGAGCTAGGTGAATCTGCAAGACAAGATCAGAGAACCCTGGGTGGCTAACCCGGCGAGGTCGCTCCGATGCTTAAGTTAGTAATCTGATGCGAGCTGAAGAGCTTTGAGAGTAGACAGCTAGAGAGCTAGAGAGCAGGAAAATCACGCGTACCTTGTGCCATCGGGGTTGGAGCCTTTATATAGTTGAGTAGTCATGGGCCACACGAAAGAGTTCTGGGATATCCGGGATGTGGAGATAGAGTTCACTCCGCTTTCGAAGGAACAGTATATAGGTAAGGTTTATCTCGTTCCACTTCCAATTCCGGCAGAATCACGATAATCCGAAAAAGTCAAGGCCTATTAACTTATCATGATCTCGAGGGATTCGGGATTCGTTGGAGAGACCTCTGGAGTTGGTTGCGTGGGAGTCAGTCACGTGGCGATTCAAGTTGTTGGTCCCAAACTGGTACTTTGGTCTTTTAGTTTTGAACTGGCTTGAATACCGAGGTGCCTCGATGCCGAGGTGAGACTTACGCCGAGGTGGCCCTACTCCAAGGTGAGCCTTAAGCCGAGGCGGCCTTTGTGTCGAGGTGACTAAATACGCGAGCTCAATTGTTGCGAACTGAACTTGTCAGGCTGAGTTGTCATCTCTTGGTTAGGTCGTATCCACATGCCCCCTTTTTACTAAGTCGGGCCAAATCACCCTTCACCAATTGCCCCCCACTCCCCGAGCTAGGGATCCCGACCCAGTGCGGGGAGTTCATGACGAGTCCAAGTGGATTTTGCACGAGGTCCAGGCGGCTTGTCGGGTGAATCGTTGATCGGACATGTTCGGCCGCCCGGCTCAACCAGGAATAACCCAGGTCGCGCCTAATCTACACGCAGACGTCATGCCATCTATAAACTCTGTGGACATCAAAATATGAGCTAAACCGATTTCAACCTCAGGGGTCGCACAACCGGTTTTCCTAGGAGTCGTTGGATCACTTCGATCTCGACCGTTGATTCACGGACACAACGACTATAAATAGGGGGCCCGAGACTCATTTGCTTCGCCACAAATTCGTTAGCCTTCGGTCTGAGGTCGCATTCAATTCCTTTAGCTCGGTGTTTCTTCAGTTCGGTGTCTTTTCGATATCGTCTTCCTCTCCTCGATCTTTCCTTTGGTGAGTCTTCCCTAGCTCTCTTTTCTGATTCTGCGTCTTCCATATGTCTAGTTTCAGTTTTTATAGTCTCTTAGATGGAAGCAGTGGATCCGCTGAAGCCGAGGTGGGTACCTCCGCTCAGGCCATAGATCACCCTACTAAAGAAGTTACTTTGGGTCAGAATGTGGTCCACGATCCTCTTGAGGTGGAATCACCCCGGGGGGAGCAAGAGGCCTCAGGTGATCTGGATTCCACCTCGCATCGAGGCCGGCAGCCAGATAACTTTGGCCCGTCGACAATGACGGTGGACAGGCTCCTGTCCCTAGTAGCTCGGTATAGGCTTCCGAACGACTTAGTCTATAGTATTCCCCTAGGTAACTCTTCTTGGGAGCACGATCACGACGAGATCGTGATCTTCGAGGAACAACTCGTAGTTGGTCTTCGTCTTCCACTTCACCCCTTAATAGTTGAGGCCATAAAGCTTTTCAACATTACCATTGACCAGCTGCACCCGAACTCCATTCGAAATATAGTAGGAACCATCTCCCTCTTCCACGACTATAACCTTCTTCTCAACCTCGACATCTTCTCCTCCATTCTTTCTATAAAGAAGAACTCGTCCTATGTTCTACCTGAACACAGGTGAACGTACTACCTATCCCCACGTCCGGGTTACAAACTCTTGCATGAGCTCCCGAACAAGGTCTTGGCCTAGAAAAGGCGTTACTTTGTGGTCCGCAACACTGAGGGTTGGCCTTTCCCGACCCATTAGAGGGTGGCCATCCAAGACCCTAGTGTTAGGTTGGACCTGAAAACAAGGGAAGCGCTCCGATCTTGGGCAGAGCCCGATTTGAAGTTCGTGGACTATGTGACCAAGGACAATCTCGTGCAGGCCAATGTAAGTCCTAGTAGGTCGCCATTTGTTATATTTCCTTTGCTTCATCTTGGTATTGTTTCTAATTGTGCTTTGGTTGCAGCTATCATGGACATCCCCGTGACCGAACTTTTCGGAAGTATGAAGGGGAAGATGAAGCGAGCTTTGAAAAGAGCTTGCGTTGAGTCTCCGCAGGCTTTCGTTCTAGAGCCCGAGCAGCCATCGTCCACTGAACAACCTCCCATGATTGACCTGGTCAAGGAGGAACCAAGGAAACTCTCCCCGCCCCGTGCGCCCGAGGAGGTGATGTCTTTAGCGCCTGCCCCTATAGTTGCCGCTTCTTCAGACAGCGATGAAGCAGCTCGGAGCATTCTGACTCCAAAATACAACCTTCTCAAGAGCAAGAGCGCAATGTAAGCCGAGGAGGTTGCTGGCTGGGCTGAATTGTCGGTCGCTCAGCTTGGATCTCGAGCGGCTACCCACTGCATGGTGGTAAGTTTCTGACTTGAATTCTTCGATCTTGTATTTGGATTTTCATGTACTAATGCTTGTTCTCTTCTCTTGGCAGGTGAACTCCACTATCTACGCCTTGACTTACCAGTCCAAGGTGCATTTGTAGCGGGCTCTCACAACTGAGTCTTCTTCCCGCGAGGCTCACACCAAGCTAAATTTGCCCTGCAATGAAATTAACTAGCTGAAGAAGGATGTGCAACCTAAAAAGGAGCTGATCATGCTACTGATGTCCGAGAAGAAGGAGCTCGCGGAGGAGAAGGCTGCATTGAAGAGGGAGGTGGAGAACCTCGAGGCTCACGTAAAGGAGTGGACCAAGATACTCCTTCAAGCAGTGGAGGAGGCCAAGGTCAAGGCCATCGAGGAATACAAGGCCTCGGAGGAGTACTAGAAATAGATGATCGAGGTGGGAACCGCGAACTACCGCAAAGGCTTCAAGCTCAGTAGGTGGTCGACCCAGCGTGAGTTTCCTCAGCTCGATCTCAGTACCATCACTACCTCGAGGATTACGAATGAAATGGTTGCTGAAGCTGCTAAAGATCCGGACTCTGAAGCAGAAAGCGACAGCGACCTGCTTGATGACGTCGAGGAGACTGGTGCTGATGAGAGTTGTATGAAAGACCCTCCTGTTGAAGCCTCGGACAAGGGCGAGGAACCCCGAGATGACTAGAAGCCTCCTAACCCTCTATACTATATACCCCGGGCCTCCGAGCTCGGTTCATAGTGGAAGTTTCTCTTCCTTTTTTTTTTGGCTTGTACTCAAAAACTTTACATTAATGAAATACAAACATTTTGACTACCTTTGTGCAAAATTTTCTAAGTGTAAATAACTCCCGAACTAGCAAACTAAACCAAGTAGGAGTAGAAATGTGTAGGTTACCCCGAACTATCGAGCTAACGACCTGGACTGTAAGTAGGGATAACTGAAATAAATTTTTTCCAAGTGTAGGTTACTCCGAACTGTCGAGCAAATGAGCTAGGCTAGGAGTAGAGGTAACTTCGCATATTGTATGTCGAGGTGGGCGGACATTGTAGGGTATATACCCGACCTGTCTATGCACGGACTACTCGCTTAGGTGCCGGTTGTCCCTTAGAGCCGAGCCGTCGGGCCTGACTTCAAGTGGGATCAACCTATTGTTATATGCCGAGGTGGGCTAGACGTCGTAGGGTTTATACCCGAACTGTCAATGCCTTAGGCATGAGAGCTGATTTGCCAATGCCGAAGAGGCGACTAGGACTTGTCTGCCTATGTCGAAGAGGCGACTGGGACTTATTCGTAGTGCCGAGGTCATACGTCAGCTCGGCATCATGGCCCTTGGTCTTTTGGGAGTGACTCGCAGTCCTCTCTCTAGTTCGGCAATCACAAGTAGTATCTCCTCAAGTTGTCGACGTTCCACGCTCAAGGTACTTGCTTCCCTTCCAAGGTCTCGAGCTCATACATACCTTCCCCGAAGAACCATCTTACTCGGTACGGACCTTCCCAGTTCCGTCGGAGCTTACCAACACCGGGCTTAGGTACCATAACCTTCCGAAGAACCAGGTCGCCGACACAGAAGTGTCGCTTCTTAACCCGGGCATTATAGTACTGAGCTACTCTCTATTGGTAAGTTGAAGTCCGGATGTATGCCAGGTCTTGTACTTCTTCCGCCAGGTCTAGGTTAGTACGGAGCTTGCCATCATTTGTCTCCTCGTCGTAGGCCTCCAAGTGTAGTATAGGCACCTCGATTTCTGCAGGAATCACCACTTCTGTGCCATAAGTGAGGTTGAAGGGAGTCTCACCTGTGGTAGTCTTGATGGTGGTCCGGTAGGCACAAAGCACACTGGGTAGTTCGTTTACCCACAACCCTTTGGCTCAAGCTAAGTGAGCTTTCAGTCAACGGAGTATGGATCTGTTGGTGACTTCCGCTTGCCCGTTCGCCTGGGGGTGTGCTACCGAGGTGAAATTTTGCTGAATTCCTATCTCAGCACACCAATTCTGAAACTTGACATCCTCGAATTGCTTCCCGTTGTCAGAGATGAGTACACCAGGTAGCCCAAAGTGACGCACTATGTTCCTCTAGAAGAAGTTTTGTATGTTGCAGGTTGTGATCATTGTTAGGGGTTCCGCTTCCACCCACTTTGTAAAATAGTCTATTGCTACGACCAGGAACCTCCTCTATCCTGTCGCTAGCAGGAATGGGCCAAGTATATCGATTCCCTACTGTGCAAAGGGCCATGGGCTAGTAAGGTATTTGAGTTCGGCAGCAGGTCGGTGGTCGATGTTGGTGTGCCTTTGACACTTGTCGCACTTCTTGATGAGTTCGAGTGTGTCAGCCTTCATCGTGGGCTAATAGTAACCTTGTCATAACGCTTTCTGGGCGAGAGCCCTGCCCCCCAAGTGTCCGCCGCACAAGCCTTCATGGGTGTCACGGAGAACGAGCTCGGCCTCTGAAGGTCGCAAGCAACACAAGTAGGGGAGTGTGAAAGATCTCTTGTACAGTTGTTTGTCTATAATGACGTACTTAGCTGACTAGCACTCTACCCTTCGAGCCACATTGCATTCTGTAGGGAATGTCCCGTGAAGCAGATAACTCATGAGCGGGTCAATGCAGCTCGACTCTACTTGTGCTACGGGAGCGACCTCTCTTGCCCCCTCGAGAATGCTATGCCGAGGTAAGTCCTCTATATACATGGTCCGCATGGTGTTGCTACTTGTGCTAGCTAACCGGGACAAGGCGTCAGCCTCAGCATTCTCAGATCTTGGGATCTGTCTGATGAAGTTGGAGATGAAGTAGGAGATGAAGTCATGTAGTATCTCCCTGACTTTGGCCAAATAGGCTGCTAGGGTGGGGTCGTGGGCTTCGTATTCGTCGCTGATTTGGTTGACCACGAATTGGGATTCACTGCATATGACAAGATGCTTAGCCTTCACTTCCTTTGGAGTGAGCCCGATGACTAATGCTTCGTACTCTACTTCGTTGTTTGATGCTGCGAACCTGAACCGGAGCGCGTATTCCAGCTTTACCCTGCTTGGACCGTACAGAATTATTCCTGCACCGCTTCCTTGTTGGTTGGACGAGCCGTCAACGTGGAGGATCCAAAGCTCCTCGTCCCAGGTCGGACCTACTCTAACCGGGATTGGTGTCGCACTGGTTGAAGCTTCTAGCGTGTGCTCGGGCTCGGCCAGATTGGGAGTTGCGGTACTAAACGTACATTCTGCCATAAAATCGGCCAAGGCTTGGGCTTTAATTATCGTTCGAGGTCCATACCAGATGTCGTACTCGCTGAGTTTGATAGCCCACTTCGTCAATCTACCAGACACTTCGGGCTTGAGCAGGATCTGTCTCAGAGGCTTGTTGGTGAGGACGACGATGGTGTGGGCTTGGAAGTACGGACGAAGCTTGCGAGCTGCTATGACTAGCGCGTACGCCAGTTTCTCGATCTCCGGATACCTTGTTTCAGCATCCTACAAAACTTTGCTAACATAGTAGATGGGTCGTTGGACCTGATCTACCTCTTTGATCAGTACCAAGCTGACCACCTCGTCACTCGCGGAGAGGTACAACTTTAAAATATCCCCTTCCCCGAGTCAGGTCAGAACCGGGGGTACCAGCTAAGTATCTTTTTAGCTCATCGAAGGCAAGCTGACACTCCGCAGTCCACTCGAAATCTTTACTCTTTTTTATAGCCTTAAAGAAAGGTAAGCAGCGATCTACCGACTTGGACATAAAACGACTCAGAGCGGCTATCTGGTCATTCAGTCTCTGAACCTCTTTTAGCATACGAGGTGGTCTCATATCTAAGATGGCCTTTATTTTTTCCGGGTTGGCTTCGATGCCACGTCAGTTGACTATGTAGCCCAAGAATTTACCCGAGGTGACCCCGAAGACACACTTGTTGAGATTTAATTTCATATTGTACTTCCGTAAAATTTCAAAAACATTTTGCAAATCGTTTAATAAAAATTTTGAAATTGGGTCTAAACGACCATGTCATCTACATAACACTCAACTTTATTGCCGATTAACGGCTCAAAAATCTTGTTTACAAGTCTTTGAAAAGTTGCCCCGACATTTTTTAGTCCGAAGGGCATAACCTTATAGCAGTACAACCCAAGCTCAGCTATAAAGGCCATATTTTCTTCATCAGCGGGGTCCATCCTGATCTGGTTGTAACCAGAGTATGCATCCAGAAAGCTCAGCAACTCATGCCCTGAGGTCGCGTCCACTAGGTGGTCGATCTTGGGCAGCGGGAAATAGTCTTTTGGGCAGGCTCTATTCAGGTCGGTATAATCGACGCACATGCGCCATTTACCGTTGGCCTTTTTTACCAGAACTGGGTTAGCTACCCAGTTCGGGTAATGGACTTCCGTGATGAAGTCTGCCGCAAAGAGCTTCCCGACCTCTTCATCGACTATCCTCCAACATTCCGGGGCGAGGTTGCGCTTTTTCTGTCTAACTGGCCGGACTAAGTGATCAGTGATTAGCTTGTGAGTTAAAATTTTAGAGTCTATTCCGGGCATTTCTGCCGCGGACCAAGCAAATATATCTAAATTTTGAAATAAAAGACTTACTAGCTGAGAGCAAAGTGGCTCCTCGATCGAAGCGCTGATCTGGAGGGTCTTAGCTGGGTCATTAGTCGAGACCGGGATGTGAACCGTCTCCTCGGTTGGTGTAGCTCACTCTTCGACATACTTCGTAGGTCGCTCGAGCTCGATGTCAGCTGCTAGTTTGGCTTTCCCCTTGAGGGCGGCGACGTAGCATTTGTGAGATTCGAGCTGGTCGCCTCATGCAACCCCTACTCCATAGTCCGTAGGGAAGTTCATTGCCAGGTAGTAGGTGGATACCACTGCACGTAGGGTGTTTATAATGGGCCGACCTACTATGGCATTGTAAGGAGATGGGGTTGCGACTACCAGAAACATGTGCTCGAACCTCGCTATGTTCGGCCACGTGCCGACCTCCACGGGTACTAAAACTCGCCCTAGGGATCTGACCTCCTCGCCGCTGAAGCCTATCAGGGGAGTATCTATCGGCTTTAAGTCACTTTCCTGGAGCTACAGCTTGTCGTAGGCGTCTTTGAACAATATGTTGGTCGAGCTACCCAAATCCACTAGGACGCACTTGACTTCGAAGTTGTTTAGCCTCAACTTTATCACCAAGCCGTCATCCCGCGGGCATCATCCTCCGTGAGGTAAATAGGGTCTTCAAGTTGAGGTCGCTTCAACGGGTTCTGCTCCTCGCTTTCTAGTTCACGGACTAAAGTCCGACCTACTGCCGAAGTGCACCCTGCGATGATGGACCCGCTAGTAATCATATTGATTACTCTGCGGATCGGTCTCTCCTCGAGTAGTTGCCATGGCGGCTACTCGTTCTACCTATTACTGGACTCGAGATCATTCCTTCTCTGGTCCCCCTGCCAGTCTGTTTGTCGATCTGCTTGGCTTTTTTCTTCTCTCTGTATAAAATTCTTCAAATACCCACGACGGATGAGCTCTTCGATCTCGTCGCGGAGGTTCCTACAGTTCTCCGTACTGTGCCCGTGGTCTTTATGAAAGTGACTAGACATTCTTGTTTTTGGTGGCGGGATCCCTCCTCAACCTAGGAGGCCACTTGACAAAGGAGGAGTCTTGGATAGCCATCAAGATTTCTCCTCGCTTAGCGTTGAGGGGTGTGTAGTTCGTCCTTTTAACTGGTAAGGTTCTAGAGCGCTGGCCTGACTTGCGAGATTGTGAAGGAGATCGGCTCCCAGACTTGTTTCCTCCCCTGGTCGGGGACTTACTCTTTCTTCTTTTATTCCCGTCATTTCCCGTGCTGTCACCATCTCTTTTTCTCTTCTCTGCTGGATTTTCGGTCCTCTGATTCATCTCTTCCTCGGTTCCGATGAACTGGTCGACGATCTTGAGGAATTTTGTGATGTCTTTCGGATTGTTGGCCACCACATGCCATTTGAATTCCTTATGAGTTATGCCCTTTCTTGCTGTCGTGAGTCTCACCGCTGGGTCTAGGTCGGGGATCTGCAGGCAGATGTCGTTGAAGCGCTTGATGTAACTTCTTATGGACTCCCCTTCTCTTTGAACTACATTAAGCAGACTTTCTTGCGACCTAGGGCACTTCTTACTGGTGATAAAGTGCGAGGTGAATAACTCCACGAACTGCGCCCAACTCTTGATTGATCCCGACACGAGGTTACGATACCATGTGCGAGCTACTCCTTTGAATGTGGTGGAGAAAGCTACGCACATGCAGGACTCGTCAGCCCCAGCTAGGTGCATCTGGGACTGGAAAGAGTCCATGCAATCGTTAGGATCAAAAGATCCGTCATACTTATCTAGGGGAGGCATATTGAAGTCCTTGGGCATCGGGGTCGCCAAGAGTTCAGAAGACAGAGGGGACGACCTGAGAGTAGAGGAGCGGTCTTTGTGGCTACCGAGCTCACCTCCTCTTTACCTTTCACCTGTTCCTGTTGGTTCAGCCTCGCGAGCTGGCTGTTCTGAACTGAAGTTTAGTGTGCCTTGCAACGCCTTCGTTGCTGCTTCTTCATCGGCTCTGCATTGGTGCTGTTAACCTCTTTATGGTCCAGTACTGTTCTACCACGAGGTAGCTCTTGGTTCCTTAGATTTTGGGGCTGACTGTCGTGGATGGAAGGGCCTTGCCTTGAGTTCGCAGCCAGAACCCCGAACCGTTTACCTACGAGCGATCCAACTTATTGATGCAAACGCCGAGGAAGAACGACTCTATTGGGCTGAGTGTCCCCGGACCTATTTTCAATGTTTCCTTGTGAAGCAGGCGGGGTGATCTGTCTGTCTCTCCTCCCATGAGGTGAGACTTGGCTCCCGAGAGGAAGTGGGACCTAGGAAGTCTCCTCGCCTCAATGGGGAGATCGAGTGATGTTTTGCACGCGAGGTCGGTTCTATTGAGTTGCTGGGTGCTGGGGTGGAACCGGCTGCTGGCTTTGCGGCAGTGGAGGGAACTGCTGCTGGTAGTACTGGTAGAGCATATGTTGCTTGTAATGCTGGAACTGCTGGACCTATTGCATTTGGATCTGGATGGCCCGCACGCAGTGTACCAGGTCGTCAAACTAGGATTGCCCGACTCCGGGGGGAACCACAGATGGCTCAGTGAAGGTTGCGCCCACCACTGGAGGGAGCGGGGCGTTCACCTGTGTAGCATTTTGTAGCACGGTCAATGTTGGGACCCCAGCCGCAGTAAGCGGTATGGTGAACTGACCAATGCACACTGAAGGAAGCTGAGGTTGCCCCCCAAAGACATTCATCTTACTGCTCTGTCCGGCGTGATTGGAGGATGCCATTGATTTCAGTGGAAAGTTGTTGATCGTGGAGAAGGCTTTTTTTTATCGTCTTCCCACAGACGGCGCCAATTGATGTAGCGCGATATGACTGCTCCCTACTGTAGGGTGATCTGGCTTCCAATCGGACGGAGAGCTAGGTGAATCTACAAGACAAGATCAGAGAACCCAGGGTGGCTAACCCGGCGAGGTCGCTCTGATGCTTAAATTAGTAATCTGATGCGAGCTGAAGAGCTTTGAGAGTAGAGAGTTAGAGTAGAAAAATTTCGCGTACCTTGTGCCATCGGGGTTGGAGCCTTTATATAGTTGAGTAGTCGTGGGGAACACGAAAGAGTTCCAGGATATCCGGGATGTGGAGATAGAGTTCGCTCCGCTTCTGAAGGAGCAGTATATAGGTAAGGCTTATCTCGTTCCACTTCCGATTCCGGCGGAATCACGATAAGTCCTTATCGTGATCCTGGAAAAGTCGGGGCCTGTTAACTTATCGTGATCTCGAGGGATTCGGGGTTCGTTGGAGAGACCTCTGGAGTTGGTTGCGCGGGAGTCAGTCACGTGGCGATTCAAGATGTTGGTCTCGAACTGGTACTTCGGTCTTTTAGTTCCGAATTGGCTTGAACACCGAGGTGCCTCGATGTCGAGGTGAGACTTACGTCGAGGTGGCCCTGCTCCGAGGTGTGCCTTAAGCCGAGGCGGCCTTTGTGCCGAGGTGACTGAATACGCGAGCTCAATTGTTGCGAACTGAACTTGTCAGGCTGAGTTGTCATCTCTTAGTTAGGTCGTATCCACGTGTCCCCTTTTTACTAGGTCTGACCAAACCACCCTTCATCAGTATTATAGTCAAATCCATAGATATAAGAAATACACATAAAAGAGAGAAGGGAACCAAATATATATCTTAAAGCAAGGGACTTGAGCCTTGAGATTTGTCTTTAGGCTGCATTTGATTGAAATACAATTTTATTTGCACTAGTGCAAATGCATGGGAGTGTAAATGAAAAAAAAATGCAAACTCTCATTTATGTTTTTTTTGGGGGTTTTACTTTACTGCAATAAAACAAAAGAAGCTAACATTTGTAAGAAAAATAGGACAGAATTTACACTCAAATCATTTGCACTGCCATGATTTTGCATTAATACAAATTTATTTGCATTGCACTAAACACAGCCTTAGGCTCAATTTGGGAAGAGTACAAACACAAACATGTACAATGTAAATACAGGTTTAGAAAACACAAAATATAAGGGTTTGCAGTGTACATATTTGTATTGAGACTCTTTCCAAACTCAGTGTAAAACTTGTATTTCTAAACCTTGTATATTGTATTTTTAATAAATCTTGTATTTGCCCTGTACATATCTGTATTTGTATTCTTCTCGAGGCTCAGTTTGAAAAAAGTATAAATACAAATATGTGTAGTACAGATCAACGTTTAAAAAAACAATTCGAAAACAGAACTGTTCTAGGCACCGGTTTCTGGGTCAATGGTCTGACCGTCCGGTTCGAACGGACGGCCCGTCTAACAGTAAAATTTAAAAATAATTAAAAAAATAAAAAACAGTCAAAAACTGTTGAACGGGTCGATGGGTCAACGATTCGACCGCTCAGATTAATAGTTTGTTGACTTTTTCAATGGTTTTTGACCAAATTCCGAGTTTGAGGTAAAACAGAACTGATTGCCTGAATGGCTCCTAGGCCGAACAGTCCGACCGTCTGGGTCAATGGCGGTTCGAAAACGTTGGTACAGATACAAGATTTAAAAAATTCCAAATTTAAGGTTTTGCACTATTCCCAAACTAAGCCTAATAAACATAATCAAATGTAATGACAAAAATCTCATTGGACTACCAACCAAGCTGCCACGTGAAAATTTTCTAGAACAGCTTGCTAGATTGCATTGAAGTTGTGATGAATTCCACAATTATTAATCATGTGTTTGGTTTGATATTAAATTCCTCAAGAACTTCATATTATTTTTCTGTTTCTCTCTTAATTTCTATCTGCCAAACATAACCTAATGGTAAATGAGTGTATGTATATAGAAATTGAGGGGTTCCCATATGTTACAACTGTTATTTTGTGTTTAAATCTGAATTTCCAGCCTTCCAGGGTTGAACAAGATTGCATGTATTATAAAAAACGATCGAGTCCCTTAACACATGTAAATTAAATGGCTAGAATGGCAAATATTTATTTTTGTCTTCTGACTGGTTATTTATTTAAATTTATGGTTTTTTTATTTCCTGAAATTAATTCAGCATTAATATTGACCTTCAGGCTATGTTTGGTTTGAAGGAAACCAAACTCAGCCTTAGAACTTGAAGCAGCGTGACGCGTGCATTGAGCAAATGGGCCGCGTAACATTGAAATATTGTGAAAGTGGGCATATATGATATATCTAGTATTTGATAGAAAAATTACATAAAAAATCAGGAAATAGAAAAATACTATTACAAAAAAAAAACATTATTTTAATTGCCACGCTATACACTACCTATGCTTCTGTCTTTCTTCATTTTTTTAATCAGTCATTTGGAGGGAAGGATTGTCGTGTCCAAGAGGGTTCCAGAAACTCAAACGTCCATAATGTGCATGGACCCCATGCACGAGATATTAAGGAGGCCATATATAAATTTGGGATTCTATTTCTAGCTAGGTACTGTTTGTTTATTTTAATTATATAGATTACGGTAGGTAGTATTTTCACCATTGACGTCATGATGGTGCTCTTCAAATCATTCAACCCGGATTGTGAGTTGTGGCACCTTTTTTCTTTATTGTTTTTTTATTAACTGTGTATGGCCTTTAGTCCCAGCAGGCTCTCCAATTCCAACTTCCGAGCAGAGATATCTAAGCAGTAAGCAGAATGGCTTGGAAGCGATCTTTTCTACTACTATGTTTAGCTGTGGTTTTGTGTTCGACGTCTGAGTGGAGAATGATTGCTGGATACACTTTCAAAGGAAGAGTTGCCCAAAAGACTCTAAATTTGGAGGAGAATTCGAAGTTGATCTCAGGTCACGATGGAGTAGTTGATGAGGGGAAACAGAGCTCCATTTCGTATCGCAGAAGAAGACATGGTGATGTTCCAAGCCCTGGAGTTGGTCATTGATGAAGTTGTCTGTGGCAGGTGGTGGCACCTATCTACAACTGTACGTACAACACAAAGACATTAATGAAAAGGAGATTTCACACATGTTCGCGCGCGGCTGGTATCTTAATTTGAGCCATCATTTACCTTGTGTTAGAGCAATCTAACTATGCTTTTAGGATTACTACGATTAATTAATTGTTAGTAACTCCACACTGTTGTCAGGACTCCCCTTAATTTTTTTCATGAGTTCTTCCTGTTCAAATCCCCGTTTGTTTGTTATTATATACTGTCTGTTATTTGTTCATCTCACCTTTAATCACAAATAGAATAGTTTTGACCAGGATTCTACTGATTAATTAGGCTCAGGGAGTGGATGAGCCTATGGATATGCATTCTCATTAAAAGAAAGAAAGAAAAAAGAAAACAGTTTTTTAATCTATGTTTTCTTCCTCTTTCAAACCCTTGGTGTGGATATGAGAGGTTATAGCTGCCAATCAAATACCTAAATAAATATAATGGATATGATATAGATTGACTGAAACAGGTATGATCGGGACTCAAAACTTTTCTACAGAACCTCTCCTTGCTTACTCTAGCTTATCATTAGGTTCAGATTGACCAACTCTATTGTTCTTTATTGGGCTCAGTTTATGTTTGTGTCAATTTCATTTGCATTGGTCTAATTAATGCATGGAATTGAAAGGAAAAATAGGTGGAGTGTAAATTTTAATTTACTTTTGCTTCGGATTTGACTTCATCTTATTTGTTTGGGAGAAAAATGGTGCAATCTGCCAATCCCCATGCATCTTATATGAAAGAAAATGGAAGTGGAAGGAAGGAGTTTGAAAGCAGCATGGTTTTCAAAACTGGACCGAAAAAACCGGGAATCGGTCAGGTGACCAGTTCTGGTTTTTCTCAAAATTAGATTTTTCATAAAAACCGTTGATTTTGGTCAATAAACCACTGACCCGGGCGGTTAACTGTTCAAACGATTTTGACCAGTTTTCATTTTTTTTATTTTTTTTGTCAAGAACGGGCCGACTGTTCAACCCGATAACTGGACTCTTGACTGATTCAGTCTCCGGGTCAGTTTTAAAAACCATGGAAAGCAGTCCCTACGTTTTAAAGAGGGAATTGGGGGAATAGGAAAGTGGTGCAAATTTTGCATCAGTTTTTGATATACAAAATTTGCACTGCCGGTAAATGCAAGTGAGATAAAAGGTAAACTTTTTTGTAAAATGGGAGTTCAAATCATAATTACTAACACATGCAAAACACAAGTGAGTGCAAACTTTGTATTCAGTTTAGATTTGCACTGTTTTTACTTTTTAGATATGTATGGGCTACCCGTTTATCTCCCATCTCAAAAAGATCACTCGGGATTTCCTACCCATTCTCTATTTGCCATAAATTGGAGCCATACATCTCTAAGAAATGTATGGCTGCAATTCAGGGCAGGTAGAGAATGGATAGAAAAAGTGAATAGGAAATCTAAGCTCCAAAAAGTTGTCCATCTAAGCATGAGTATGATGTGGGATACCCCTTATTGTTCAAATCAAAAAGTCATTTCATCAGGAATTAAGATCTCCTCCCAATAGAAACTGTTCTGATACTCTTCCAACATAATTTGTATCTATACAACTCACCATAGGACTGGAACCCTTCAAGCTCGGGCTTTTATAATAAGCCCAACTCAAGCCTGAGGCCGGCCCAATAATACTATGTATATTATATATTAGGTATACTTGTATTTTGCATGTAATTTTTAATTTTATTTGAACCTAGGTGTACAATTATATCTTGGCAGCAATGTTTTTCATGTAGATAGAAATAAGTTAAGAAATATGAAATTAGAAGACTTATATGCCTGGATTTTCTAAGCCATTATGTTCGCAGATGCAAAGTATTAAACCAAAGTCAGGGGTAGAAAAAGAAACATTAGCTGGAGTGAACAATCTCTCTATGCATGACTCTTATCACCATATCAGATTAGTATTAGACGCCTCATTTCTCTTTTGGATATCATTTTGCAAGTACATGTTGATAGGAAGTCTTAACAGCTCATGTTGTGCCTAGAAAAGCTAAATCTCCTAATTCTTTAGAAGTACAAATATATATAGAGAGAGTGCAAAACCTTATGAATTTGTATTTGTACTTTTTTCAAACTGAGCCTTTAGTTATGTTTATAATGGAAACAATTATGGTTTTCAAAATTGGACCGGATTGGACAGTCGAATCAGTAAAATCGGAAATTGGTCATTTGATCGGTTCTATTTTTTCTCAAAATCACTTTTTCTTTAAAACTGTTGATTTTGATCAACAAACCGTTAAATCGACCAATTAACTATTCAAGCAGTTTTGACCGTTTTTCAATTTTTTTTAATTTTTTTATTTTTTTATTATCAAAACGGATCGACCCTTCAAATCGAATGATCCAACTATTCGAACGATAACCGGACCCTGACCGGTTCAATTTTAAAAACCATGCATACAACCTTAGATCTCTCCTTTTCTGTCTGTCTTAATTATTACTTTCAGTTCAAGACATTGAAAAAACAAAGCAGTTGGAGTGGGGTGGTAAACAATTAAGGGAAACAACCTATTGTACGTCCTCCACTCCTCCCTTTGATTCTAATAAGCATAGACTAGCTAAGCTCCATCACCTCACTCTAGTCATTATTTAAAAATCATATTTGCGTAATAAAATAAAACTGGTCGGTCCTAATGACCCTATAATGTGCTTCACATTCACTTGTTTATCATCTTGTTCATCAGGGACAGAGGAATAAATTACCTATCAAGAATCATCAACTATTACAATGTCATCAATTTCAATTACCACGAATTCAAAGGGCCCGCCTTTTTCAATTCCAACCACCAACCTAATAATACTGTGTAGTGCGCACCCTAGTCCCTAGCTAGCTACCAAAATCCTGAGTTTGTAATATATAGAATTGTAGCAAAAGGATCGTTTCGTTGTTTGTCATTGCCCATTCAATTCATCAACTCAATTCTGAGGGTTCAAGAATGGAAATTCAAATGGTCTATTCTTTCACTAATTTGGTGGTTCGGGCTGGAATTGGAATTAGAATTAGAATTGTTCCAGAGGAGGAAAAAGGAATGGTCATTCTCTCATTCTCTCAAATGGGGAATGTCATTCTACCAAGACTGAAAATGGGATTTTAATTCTTCCTAACTACACTCAGAATCGGAATGGTCTAGATTCCCATTCCCAACCTCTATTCCTAGCTATATGTCAAAAAACCCTTAGACCTTTTCTTTTTTGGTAAAAATAACGGACCCTGAGACTTTGAACCCCACTAGCACTGGGCAATAGGCATGAGTATAACTAACCACCGCCCTCCCAAATTCAAAAACTAACTCTCACCAAAAGATCTCAAAAGCACTCACACACTATTTCCAATTTCCAAAACAAAAGCAACCAAAAAGCCATAATTCCGGTCCATTAGTTCCTTCAATTTCACTCCCAGTCTCATTCATTATTCACAAATCAAACTGATGGTCTTCAGTGCCTTGGAATCCAAGCTTTTTCAATTTCAAGCCATGCATGCGGGAAACTCCTACAATAAGTAGAGCACAGGCATTCAGACTCAGACTAAAAACACCCCTTTTTTCGTAACAACCGTTAAATTCCGTCGATACCACTCTCTGCAGCTGGCTTCGTGGCTTACTCTCAGCTTGCCGGCCTGTCATCGACACAATAAGAAGAGATGGAGGAGGTTGAGGAGTTAAGGAGTGTAACTGACGCCGAACTCGACTGGTTTCTCTTCCCATCATCACCGCTTGCTCCGGCTTATGCTAGGATCTGTGAGGCAATTAACAAGAGGGAAGTGGAAAGGCAGAAGGACTTGAAGGATGCATGCCGGAGCTTTGAGAATTATTTGGTGGAAATGATAGTGGAGGAAGGGAAGGTGGGGGATTTGATGGACGTGGAGGAGTTTCTTTACTGTTGGAAGAATTTAACGTCTCCGGTTTTTACAGATTTGGTTTGTAGATTTTATGGAGAGCTTTGCAAGGACCTGTTTTCAGGTGACGAGGGAGAGGGTGATGTGAATGATCCCAACTAAATTGACTGCTTTCTTTTGTTATAAATAATGAGTGTAATATATATTGATTTTAATCCAACTCTTCATCAGTTCATCTTATTAATTTCTTCCGTTCTTTGTTGCCATGCATGGTGTAGTTGCTTCTTCCATCAGCAGAATTGAATAAACCAATGTTTTAAATTCATTGTTGACATAGACGGTTGGACCGTTCGACTTAGAAACAAGTCAGAAATTCAATTATATTTCACCCCATAACCATCTTTTATAAAAAAAAAATGTTGATTTGGTCAGAACTTTTGATATGAATAATTGAACTAGTAGATCATTTAACTTTGGGGGTGTTCTTTAGTGTGGATAAAAAAATTGGTGGTCCACACCACACCACAGTCTACAACTGTTTTAAACTGTAGACAAATTGTATGCATTGGACCCGTGGCGTTCTGTAGGTGTGGTGTGTGTATCTCATATATATTTATGAATGATCTACACCAACGTAAAAATGACCCGGAAACGGAACCGTTCTGGCTACCAGTTTTTGGGCTGACAGTCCAATCGTCCAGTTCAAATGGACAGCCCGTTCTGACAAACAAATTAAAAAAATAAAAAAAATAATTAAAAATAAAAAACTATCAAAAACCATTGAATGTATCGAGTGCCTAGGTCAACGGGTTATTGACTTTTTCAATGGTTTGGATAAAACAGAACCGCTTACTTGAACGATTCTAGGGCCGAACGGTTCGACCATCCAGGTCAATAGTGATTCGAAAACCTTGATCTACATAGTTAATCATAAATATCTAATTTTTGCATTTTATATGCTAAATATATTGAAAATGCATCAATGAATTAATATTAACCAATAAATATTATTTTTTTTATAAAAATAATAGTAAAATAATTAAAATTTTAAAAATATATATATTTTAAATATTTAAAAATATTATTTTATTGATAAATATATTAAAAATTTAAAAGTTAAGTAAAATAATTAATATTTTATTGACAAAAATATTAAAATGTAAAACAAATAATAGGGTTTCAGTCTTTCAAGGAGAGTGTGAAACAGGGGATCAAAAATAGAGTATGGACGAGCCCTAACCATGAGTTTATGCTATGGATGAAATATTGGAGTGTGGACGAGACCAATCCGGACCAGTCCCGTGTACAGCCATCCGAACGGGTATTCATCCCGTGGACAGGACCGAACACCACCTTAATGAATGATTTTCCAGTCAATTCTTTTGTAATTACTTTTTATCTTTATAATTAACATGTTCCATGCTGATCTATTCGAACCAAATTACCAAATAATTGAACCCCTGACTCAACAACCTGGCATCAAAGTGGTTCGATCTTCAGCTCGGTTTTTAAAAACTCGAAACTAATAATATCAATTATATACTGACAATATAGTCCAGCCCGGCCCTATTCGAGTCCAAAGAAGTTGGGCCGGAGCATAACATGGGCTTTAGCACTGGATTCTAGATGTACCCAGTACCCAATTCGAAGCCTGCAATAAGACCAAGGCGCCAGGGGCACCACCGCATAAAACCAATGAACATTAGATATGGCAGTCGGCAGATGAGTACAGATTAGGCATTGGCATAGTGTTTTCATTATTTTTTCCCCATCTTCTCAAATTGTGCATTGTTTGGTAGAGTGTAGAGACCGTACACTGATGAGGCACTTAAAAAATTGTGCAATTAGAATCTGACTTGTCACTCTGAAATGTGCCACATTTCATCTTAGATGGCAATGCATCAAAACCTCCCCACCCCTCCTGCCTTCCATTTATGTTGTTTTGCTATTGGTTATGTCGGGACCCTGTGATGTACCTAGGGGAGCCAAACAAGGGGGGAACTGGAAAGGAAAACTAGGACTTCCGGTCCAGAGTGGGGGCCAGGATGGACCTAGTCTTGTTGGGACAGGTTTACACTAGGCATTTCAATTTTGAAGGCCCCAATGAGCACACGGTGGCTCCCGTTTGGGAGGGCATTCCCATGGTGGCTTTTGGATTTGTGAGATGGGCCCGGCCCTATCCAGACAACATATAAACAATGCAAGTTTTGGGAAATTTTTCAAAGAATCTGAACTTGTTATCTTCCGGTCAGAAAAAAATAAATAAATGGCTTTCTGTTGAACCAATGCATCAGTCCTAGTAAACAGGCCCAAAATAGTCAAATTTTGAATGGACCTGGCCCAAAATCCCAGGCCCAACAGTGTAAATTCAATATACACACTCAGTCAAAGAGTTGCATAAGAAATAACGTACGTTGCAGTTCACTACTCACAACGGGCCAACGCCACTGAACAGTGGCCACTGAGGTGAAAACCACAACAGCACTACTGCTTTACAACATGTCTTATGTGTAGAATATTGGTGTCTTTTAACATGAAGTGAGTTTGATAACTAAACCACCCTACATGGGCAAATCTAACAATAATGATGAGAGTATTCTCTAATTGTAGTTACTATACTTACATGAGTGGGATTAGATCATTACAATTCTTCAGAAAGCCAGAAAGGGAGGAGAGGGTTGGCTTTGTTATAACTTTTCTTTTTTAATTTGGTTTATCTGACTAACTATTCATTAAGAAAGGTCACTTTTTTTTTTTTTTACATTTTCCTTTTCATATTCGAACGTTTAACCATCTATTTAGTTTCTTTAACCTCTAGGTCCGTGTGAGGTTAATGTAAACGAGATTAGATACATTATTTAAAAGTTAAGGTTAATCTATGTCAATTCCCCTACACCCTTTTCTGGTCCTCATTGAATAATTTCTATTTTTTTAATATTTTCTCATAAAATTAATATTTATTATTGATGGGAAAAAGGAAAGAGAAATGATGGATCTTCTTCCTACAAAGCTCATACAGACTTTTCCTCTCTCATTTTTCACACATAGTGTTTGGTTATAATACTTATAACAAATATTGGTTAAGTAAGAAATTATGAGATGCAGATTGAGATTAAAATGAAAAACAGTCTTCCCAATTCTAATGTCAATGTCAGAGAGAGCTGTATATCTACTGTCCAATTCCTCAGTTTAGTATACTCTCTTGGTGTAAATACCAATAAAAAAGACTATCAATGTTTGGTAAGATAGTGATGGTCCACAGTAAATTAAATGATTAATTTATGGAGAAGTACACGATAGCCCATTGCAGAAATCTGAAGTTACAGCCCTGTGGGGCCAAGAATTATGAAAACAGTTATTCTCCCATTAATTTATGGTACAGTATACTAATTTTTTTCTTATAATAATTATTTTATTGTGCCCATTAATTTTGCTTCCCCTTTTGATGTTTTGGCTCCATTCAAAATTAAATCACCAATACTGCCACACCACGGGTAGAACAGGTCGTGCTGGCCCGTACGGCATGGCCCGTATGCGGACCGAGCCATGTCTCCCTTTCATGAGATATTTTGGAGGGTTGGCTCGGCACAACTCATGGTCCGAGCTCGCACATGCCGTGTCGAGCCAAGCCAGGCTGGTCCATGGGCCGAGCCAAAATTATTTATTTAAGAAAAAATTGAAAAAAAATTAAATTTTAATTTTATATGAATTTTGATGTATACATTTACTTTTATATATATGTATATATATATATATAATAGCATAATAAAATTGAAAAAATTTTGTTTATTTTATATTATATATTATTATATAATTACAATTTATATAACATATAATATATTATATATAAATATATGAAAAATATATATGGGCTATGTCGGGTCGTACCAGCCTACGAGCCACAAGCGGTACGGCACAACAATGTGGGTCGTACCGGCCCAGCCCATTGACCTGAAATCCCAAGCCAGGTGCCCATCAACATATACAATCGTGTTGGGCCACGACACGGCTCATGCACCATCAGGTAGGGTCAAATTGGGCGAGACCGACTCAAAATCATACCGAGCCATGTCAGGCCACGAACGGCATGACCCAATTTACACCTCTACCACAAATGAATTAATTTGATATGAACTCACCACATGTCATTTAATTTGATATGACCACACCATGAGTGATTTAATTTGGTAGGGCACACGATGGATGATTTAATTTGAGATGGCACAAATTATTTAATTTGATATGACCACGGGGTGATTTAATTTGATATGAACACGCCATAGATGATAATTTGATATGACCATCACACATCTTAATGGGGTATTGATGGAAACATGAAGAAGACTTTAAAATTTAATATAATCTGTCAATTAAATATATATATTATCCGACTAGAATTTGGTTTGAAATCAATATTGAATAGTATAAAGATGTTAAAATCTTAAAATTATAAAATATTATATATTATTAATAAAAAGAATAAAAAATGACTTTAATACAAAATGAATTAGAACTTGCTTGTATAAAACTTAGCAACATCAAATCAACTTTAATAATATATAAAATTTAAATTCTTAGGGTCCGTTTGGTTCACAGTTTTAATCAGAATCAGGATCGAAATCAAAATCCTTCATTATCAAAATCAGAATGGTCTGTTCCCATAGCTTGCTTGGCTCAGAATCTTCAGACAGGAGTGGGAATGGAAATGACAATCAACAGGAATGGGATTACATTCTCAAGGGAAGGGCAAGGAATAGCCATTCCCTCAAATGGGGGAATACCATTCCAGCAAGAATGGGAATATGATTCCGATTCCGCTCAACTAAACAGTTGAAATCGAAATAGCCCATTCCGATTTCGATTTCAGACCCCTATTCCCGTGAATCAAATGGGCCATAGTATATTTAAACAGAACCCAATCGGATTATACCAAATTGAACAAGCATGAATTCATATTTGATCTAATTATTAATAGATCTATCACGATCATATAACTTTAATCACTAAAAATAAAAATAAATGTGTTTTAACTAAAAGCAATGCAATTTGGAAAACCTTGTTTACAACTTAGGCTGTGTTTGGTTGGAGTATAATTTTATTTGTATTAATAAAAATTTTGTCTTATAATTAATGCAAATTTTGGTTTAATTTTATTTTGAATTTTACTTTAATCTATTTTGTGTCTTATCAAAACTTGTATCCAAATAATTTGCATTACCATAATTTTGCATCAGTGCAAATGAAATTTTACAGCAACCAAACACAGCCCTAAATTTTAGTCATGAAGGAATTTCACAATTTCATTAATAACTTTAGTCAGTAAAAACAAAAATACTTTTTTTTTAAACAAAAAGTGAAAAAATTGTGCCAAACCAAGCCCAAACCGAATATGACTGGATTGGATTAAGGTTAAAGTTAGGGTGAGGTTTTCAATATCACCTGAATAGGGGTTATAATTGACCTCAACGGCTCAACTTCATGTTAGGGGTGCAACTTAGACGAAACTATCCCTTTAACTTCTAGGTCCGTTTGACCATCTCTTTATTCCCTTTAGCCTCTAGGTGTGTGTGAGATGAATGTAAACGAGTTTAGATGCATTTTTTAAAGGTTAAGGCTAACCCATGTCAACACACACACTTTTCTAATCCTAATTGAATAATTTCTGTCTTTTTTTTTTCATTTTCTCCTAGGATGTGTTTGATTGCAGTGTAATTTTATTTGTATTAGTATAAATGCATGACAGTACAAATAAAAAGAATGGAATTTCTGATTTAATTTTGTTTTGAGTTTTATTTAATCTGTTTCAGGTTTTTATTTTACTTCATTTGTACTGTAACCAAACAAAATAATTTTGAAATAAAAATAAATCATGATTTCAACTGAAATCATTTGCGTTACCATGATTTTGCATCAGTGCAAAACTAGTTAAAGTTACCCTTATATCCATAAATAATTTGGCATATTTTTATGAATAGGGCCATGGTAAAATGAATGCTCTCATAAGAACTTGAATGAGATGCCCTTCCTTGAGTCATTTGGACCCACACTAAATAGGTTTCACTTAAAAGAAATGTTGTCAAAATCAAATTGGCTAGTGGCTATCATGTGTCACAAGTCAAACTGCCTAACCACTGGATTGACCCAATGACACGTGGCATTATTATATACAGATGCCCTTAAATAGTTTACTATATTTCAATCGTAATATGTTATTTTATTTATATATATAAAGGAGAGCTTATAGTTCAAATCTCACTATCATGATTTTTTAAGTTATGCCAGAATGGCAATTGGGTCCCGATTCTAGTTTGGTTCAAGTCTGATAACTAACATCGCTTAAAAAAGCACTTTTCCAAATAAAGAAAAAATCAAACAAAACGATCGGATAAATTTAATCCATTTGATTTTTTAATTCTAATAGTAACTTATATATATTTACCTTCAGATAGAATTTAAGCAATTATATGTATAATTGGAATCATTAATTAATGGTGCTAATTTTTCTAAGTATTGTTTAGAGTGGGACTTATTGATGTTGGGTCCTCGTTGCTTCTATTACAAGAATGTCTTCGTTATATAATACAACTTCTCTCAAATGTTTCTGACTGTTTTGTCTATATTTATTTCTACAATATAAATATATAACCATATGGTTCACACTAACTATTTTTGGCCCTTAATTCTCTTTTTGCATCATATTGATGCATGATATTTGGTGGAAAATTTTTCATAAAAAAAAAGATATTTGATGGAAACTATTACATGCAGATCTAGATATGAACAATATGATTTTGTGTAGTGAGAAACTTTGTAGGGGGTTTTTGCTTTGCCTTCCACAATTTTTATGGTGAGAGTATCTCTATTAGAGCTGAATTTAATGCTCTCTATGATGACCTTCAGATTTGACTATCACACAACATTTTGGAGTAGAGATTGAAAGTGATAATCAATGCTTAATTGATATTCTCTTTGGAAAAATTCCACACCCTTGGCATCTAACTTATAGCTTTTGGAAAATTGAGAAAATATGTTCTGTTATGCATCTTTCTTTTGCTCTTATATTAAGAGAAGGGAACAAATGTGCAGACTTCTTTGTTAATGAGGGTATTAATGAAGAAAATTACTATACTTATAATTTCATCAATGAGGTTCTAAGAGAAGCAAGATTACTTCTTAAAAAAATTATTTTAAGATAGGAGAATAACGGTTTAGCTCAGGATCAAAATTTATAGACTTAAATTAGAGTAGGTGTCAATTCGAAATTGATGCCAATTCAAAAAAAACGTTGATGCATAAAATGTGGATTATTGACATTTTAAATATTTACTACTCTGCATTAGAAATCAGAGATTGCATTGAGCCTGTTCGTACTAAAATTTTTAGGTGACCACACCGCCCTTGGGGATAAAAAAAATAAAGGACTTTAATTGCAGCTCTATAGAATACTCTTTGGGTTGGGCTTGGCTGGTTTCCGACGTGACCAAAACCCAAGTTGTCAAGTTGAGAAGTCAAATCACGCACATCTAATATTGGTAATGGATGGTAATGGCTCTCATCTTAACTTGGAAGTTGGAGTAGATGTTAACGTGAATTATATAGTAATTTTTAAGTAGTCTTACCCCTCTGACTCTCTTGAGTTTTCTTTTGGAGTTCATGTTTTCGAGGGGATGAGGAGTCTATATCCTCCCACCAGGGGTTAGGTTTACAACTTCATTTCGACATTAATTTATAAAATTAAAAATTTAATTACTGGACCTCCCATGTCTAGTTTACAACCTTATTTGAATATAAATTAGTCCCCATTGGTTCTGGCTAGGGGCCAGGGAGCTAGGTAGTAGGTATTTATAAGTTAAAGAAAATCTACAAAATTAAATTATTTACATGTGATCATCGCTGCATTCAAAAAAAAAAAAAGTGACAAGACATGATTTCCATCCTATGATATATGACTAATTGTGGGTATAAATGCACAACGTCAAATCCTTACTAATTTGAAAATTTCTTAAAATGAACTAAAAATATAGAAAAATAAGTCTTCACTCTCCCTTTACTGATAACCATAACTTTTACGTACATACAGTTGCAGCAAACAAGGTTAACCCTATTTGGAGTCATTTGGTTAGATTTGAGGGCAAGCAGCATAGATGGGGTGTTGGGCGGTGTTAAGTTTTGTCATTTTTCTGATGTGATGTGGGGCTCTCCCTCTCTTAGGCCGGAGAGAAATTTCAAAACAGCAGGCTCCAATTAAACAAAAAAAAGGATAAAAAAACTGCACTCCACCTCAGAAACAACAAGGGCATATATATATATATATATATATGGCCTAAATAGGGCCCTAGGCTTTTATTATTATTATTAGTTGAATCCACATTTTTTTAGGACAATGGATATTCTAACTAGAAACTTGTAAATTAAAATCATCATCGTAGCGTACCCGTTTGGGCCCTTATTTTGTCCATACTTTACCTACTACCCATCGTATCATCCTCTACGTCTACCTTGTTCTTGTGATTTGTGAATCTAGTGCATGTCGTGTTAATTGCATGGACCAATCCAAAACATACTTCTTTGCCCGGCCCATTTGTCCAACTGTATTATGCTAATCCGGTCCTACTATCCGAGTATATCTTATCTTACTAGTTAGGCCAACTGGCCAAGGCAAGTCCAGGACTTACAAGCATTCAAAAGTTACTCCCTTAAACCCTACTTATTCATTTGTAGAATGGTAAACCAAAATTTGTCAGGCCTGAACATATATAACAAATGGGACCAATAGCATCAAATGCTTTGAGCTCAATTTTATATATAATACTCAATTATATATATTATAAGTAAGATGATATTTTTTAACTAATGTTATATTTACGTAAATGACAATAGTATTGAAAATAATCTGTAATACTATATTATGGAATTAGATGGCTAAAAGCCAAAAAGTCAAAACAGTCCTCAAAAACATATCTTTTACTGTCTTTTCCACGTACAGCAATCAGATGAGGATTGGCGTAGTCTTTTACAAAAGGAAAAGTGCTCAAGGGATAACGATTAACAACAAGATAAAAGCTCCGAAGCGGAAGCGGAAAAGGGTGAAACTTTGCTTATTAATTTGTTTCGTTTGAGAGAAACATGACGGAACCACTTGGTTTGTCAGTACTTAGAAATCAATGTGATAGCAACCTAACAACCAGGCAGTTGATGTTGACAAGACATTGGCAGTTGGTTAGGGTGTTTTAAGTAATTATGTGATCATTATTAATTAATTGTTCCTGTTATTGTTGATGCTTCTCCGTCCTCATAGCATCTGATTCTCACACAGCGCAGTTTGCACCGACCTCACGGACTTATCTTATCCCACTGTGTATTAGGAAGACCTTAGAATTTCAAACACTTTATCCAGCTGTTTGCATTTCTTAAAATTATTAATTTATTTTGTCTTTTCTCTTCTTTTTCTTAATTTTTGGTGAACTATGTTTATTGTTACATATCTGTAAAATCCTTGAATTTCTTTCTCCTTTCTTTCTTACGTTGAGAATTTTGTTTGGCTAGAAACGTTGAGGGTTTTGTGGGCAAGAAAAATAATATGCTTTGCTTTTCTTCATTTTGACATGTTATCGTCTCGTCTATCGAAAAGGAATTTTAGTAAATTAGTTTTATTTGTCAATGCAATTAATGGGGAGAGGTAAAGTATTGCAATCTCAAAGTTCAAAGGGTGTTTGGTGGAATTGAAATTTAAAAAGTGTCCAATACCCCCAAAGGTACAAAGTTGTAACGTGTAATTTACCCCAAAAAGAAACACAGTCCTTAATAAGCATGTGCCACCCGATTAGATCCATGAAGCTAGTCCATTATCTGTTGTGCATAATTTGTTGAGGCCCCGACTGTGTTTGGTGTTTCCAATAAATTGGGACAGCTGTACTCTATGCAATGTCATCTCTTCATTCAATTGACATGGCATAATTGTGTGTGCCCAATACAATAAAAAACAAAGAATTGTAGACTGTGTTGTTGACTTGTTGCCTTATTGTTTATCCCATTCAAGTTTTGGCAATTTTTCCTGCTGAGAAAATTATTTACCCACTGGGAAGATTAAAGGAAAATAATTTTTTTATAAACCCTACATAAATCTTAAAAAACATGAGTACCCATTGACCAATTTTTCCTACTCTCAAAATCCAAAAAAAAAATGGACCTTTAGGCATGTATATTTAATTTTTTTTACTTCTTCATAGCCATCTTCCGGTATTGTATGCAATTTGATTGGTTCTGATTTTGAACCTAAAGGAAACATTACCTGTGATAAACAATTCAGAAAGCATGCCACTACTTGAAAGAAAAGGAAAACAAATGATGTAATTGATTGAATCTGTTTCAAACAATGGTGCATTCCTTTTTCACTCTAGGTTGTTGAATTGTTTTGTGAGCTCTTGAATTTGAGGGGAAACTTCCCAAGTCTTAGTCTTTGGCATTGTTAGTTTTTCAAGAAGTGGGAGAGGGTAAGTTGGTAGGTCCTATAGAAAAAAAAAATATGTTCATTTTCCAATGTTAATGACTCTCACAAAAAAAAAAAAGATTTTCAAGTGGTTCATTTACCCAGGGAAATAATACTGTCCTCAAATTTAGATAAATTATTTACCCATGGATGTTGAAAATTACTCATACTTGATGGAACAATAGTGTCCCTTCAATAATGCCACATTTTTAGATAAATTGGTCATTATACACTTTTACCTGAGGAATAAAAGAATACTACTAATTGATTTTATAAGATTAAGTATTTTCTAAGAAACATTTCCCTAAATAAATACATTTATCTAAATTAAGCCATTAACCAATACACGAACGAAGCCTTTAAAGGAAGGTTGATTCTATCACACACACACAAAAAAAAAAGTTATGAAGGGTACAGACAGGCCCAATGCAAATTTTTTTATTTCCACTAAAAGCTATAAACATTCAAAATATCAGCAACCCACACTCTAAGCACCAACGCCCGCTCATAAGTTGGCAACAATTCCAAGCTGACACCTACCCCAACAGTACTTTGAGCCTACAAATTCTGACCATGGGCTGAACCGTCTTTCTCCCTTATTTATATGGTTATTAAGTGAAGGTTGGGTAAAAAACGTAGGCCCCGTTTGGTGCGTCTTTCCATGCAGTCTTTTGGCTACTTATAAGCTGGGAAGATTGAAAATCGGATTATTCCCGTTTGGCACATGGAAGATCTCGCCGCCAAAAGAGGGGGTACCGAAAAGACACGGGAAGCCCATTTTGGGCTGATTTTGGAAATCTCCTAATGAAGCTTCCTATGTCTTCTATATTTTCTTCTCACGCGGAAAGACCCGAAATGACGCACGGAAAGATGCGCGCCTGCCAAACGGTCTTCAAGCTGCCCAGATCTTATGTCAAAAGCTCAATGCATCTATTGACTGTCAGAACTACGAGAAGATCTTCTCAAAAAGACTTGCCAAACAAGCTCGTAATAAAGTGGGTCGTTGCCCCCTCCCTCGAGAAAAAATTGAACTAAAATGTAGATGATCACTTTCTCACACTCAAATTCCCAAAATTAAAAAAAAAAAAAAACTTTAAAATCCCTATTTCTTCAATTCCCCATCCCCATGGGGTGATTAGCAACTATATGTTCCCAATGTAGATCCGTAGGGTCCTGTGATTTTAATCATAACTCATTTATAGTTTTTTTGGCCTTTGAATTTTGATGATGGGTGTTTCGGCTAGCACGTTATCCACCTCTCGGGGCGGAACGGACTCCTAACGGCTCGGACCAAGGTTCTTGGAGGTGATTCATGAGACCCACGGAAACCCAATTATATAAGGACAGCAGCCCCTAAGATCCAGGTATACGCAATTTGTACTTACCGACTCTCTTGCATTCAAGTATTAGTTCACTTACACCGACTTAAGCATGAGAATGATCACCCCAAATTATATGTACTTTCTCTTCTTGCAGGTTGATTTACCAGTCAAGCAACCAGCGTCCAAATTGCCATCCATCCAATTAGGAACTCCAAATCGTTCACTATCAAATTCAATATCCCCAATTCCCTAGTGAAGAAATCGGATTTGGTGCACTCACCCGAATTGTATGATGACAATAGGAATTCTGAGGTGGCTGAACTCAAAGTACCCCCCCCCCTCCCCTTTTTTATATTTAACGCAACACACTATTAAATCTCTAAGATAGTTGAAAACAGAGCGGAACTCGAATATGCATCTCCGTTGGCACCACCTAGCTAACAAACTGAACCACTAGTTAGCTGGTGAAATCATATATATTTTTATACACCACTGTTATTTCTTTTACATCATTAAAATTTATGATACCAAGCAATCAGTACTCCCGGCATTTAAGTCCATTGTGCATTTGTACGACGAAGTCCACGAAGCCACTGCCAGTGCAACGTCTGACGTAGCGTGTACTATGATTCTCACCTTTTTATGCTCCTTTACACGGTGATAATAAAGCCACGTTGTCCTTATTTAAAAGAGTCTTGTACTTTTCATGATATACAAACATGGATGTGGTTGTAGTTTCAAGCTCTACGTACTAGGGTGATCTGGCGACGAAAATAACATATTGCCAGCCAAAAGCAAATTCGTACGACTCCCTCTACTAAACCCCTGAATTACAGCCCTCGGTGTAGTGACATAAGGTGGGGGTCACAAGACTCGCAACAAAGATGGAATTTGGCACTGATGCGTTTCATAAGCGATTCATTACTCAGAAAATCACTTAACCGTCGAAAAACATTCAATAACCATTTTACATGAACACGCATTTGATTTTTATTCATGCCACATCAATAAGAAAAAACGTTTTTCTCAAGAATGCATTTGTTATTATAATATTATTATAATCCAACAACATAAAATTCAATTTAAGGTATCCATAATTAGAAAAAGCGCATAATTTAACACATATAGGATGGACATTAATAGCACCCGTGAGCACTTTCAGAGTTAAATCGTTAACACGGGGAGCACTTCTTTCAATGTGGGCAGTGCCTGAACACCAGGGAGTGGGTAGTGCCTTAACTTCGGGGAGCACTTCTTTCCGGCGTTAATTTGTCACAAAAAGGGACAGGAAGGATGAACCATTAATAGCACAAATAGACATCGTTGACGGTAGGTTTAATAGGGTTTCGTCTGATTAACAGAGATCATTTATGGTTGAGAAATGGTGTATCAATAACAGGGGTTCATTTACCTATTATAAATGGTAAGTTTAACGGCAATATAGAAAACAGAGATTGGTGCTGCTGATATAAAATCATTTTTTTTTTTTTGTTTGGAATTGTTGCTGTCAGATAAAATTTTCTTTGAGCAAAAGTAACTTTTTTCTGTTTGGTATCAATGTTTTAGGAAATATATTCACCATTGGTACCCATTATTTAATGCCATATCACATTCCTATGGGCAATAACGAGCTGCAGTTCTAGGAAATACTAAATTCGGTATTGCTCCAAGCATTGTCTTCCTGATTTTCAAAGCGTTTTTTAAAATACCGTTTTTTATAGAATAACGTTTCTAAACAAAGACCTATTTTTTGGAACACCGTTTTTTCTGACATTACACTGATGTAGTGCTGTTTTCTGGAGCAACAACAACGATGCCAAATAAACGCTTAATAGCAAACTAAAAAACAGTTTAATAGGGGTTCATCAGTTAACAGAGATCATTTATGGGTGAAAAAGGAGTAGCATTATTTACCTTGGCAAGAACTCTACTCGATGAATGCAAGAGCAAAAAGAAATCCCGTCCCGCAACCATTTGCAATGGGATGCATTGGAGATTAGGAAAAAAAATAGTGTTGATGATGAGAAGAAGAAAATGGTGTTTAAACAGTGGATTCACCAGAACCAATGTCGATGAAAAGTAGCCCTCAACTGCGGCAAGAAATATGGAAGAGGAACACGAGGGTTTTTACTTTTTACCGTGGGTGTGTTCTTCACTACCATGGACGTGCGAAGCATCAGATCAAGTTTTATCCGATGTAGCGACTTGCCAAGTCGGGTAAAGTTGTAGCCACATTGATTACCGCAAACAACATCAAAAAGGCGTTTCTGCTTAAAAGGTGAAATTGGGGATTCTAAGGCAAAACGTTTTATGACCTTTTCTGAAAAAACATAATGCCAAACAGATGAAGAGCCAAGAAATTTTCATGAGGGCGCCAAAATCTAAGATATGGAGTGGGAGAGGGAGGGAGAATAAATGAAATTTTCGTACCAATTTCATTTATTTATTGTTTTATCATTCATGCCACATCAGCGAAAATGAATAAATTCTGAAACGCAATGCCAAACACCCACAAAAGATTCACAACAAACGGTTGGAAGACCTTATATTATTCTAATTTCTAGCTACTTAATAAAGGGGAAAATTATATACAAGTTTCTGTACTTTAAAGGTAGTCAAACTTATGCGGCTGATCTTTCGAGTGTGACAATCAAATGTCTAATTTTCTAAAATGAATACAAAATTCCAAGATTGTTAACCTACTTTATTAACTGTTAGAATAAATGAGAGAATAAAAACACAAAATTGTCAGCGGAAAACTTCAACCACCTAAACCATTGTGGCTTAGAAAAAGATCCAACACTTGTATGCAAATGCAATGAACCATATTGGTAGGACAATGGAGGAGTTAGGAATTTTCTATTGCGGGCAAAGAGATGAGAGAAAATGGAGATTAAGCATATTTTTCTGTAGTGTGCCTATTTGATGTATTCATCTAAAATTCAATAAAAAATTTGGATTTGAAGTTTCTGTTAAGATAATGGTCAAAAAAATATAAATTCTATTATTACTTTGGGGTTGGGCTAAGATTGAGGCATTATCCAATCCGATCTTACAATGTAACATAAAGTAAGGTTTTTAAAATCGATCCAATCAACTCGTTTTGACAATAAAAAATAAAAAATGATAAAAATCATTCGAACGGTTCAAACATTTAACCGCTTAAGTTAACGATTTACTGTTCAAAATCAACGGTTTTTGCGGAAAAATAGAACCGATCACCTAACCGATTCCACATATTTTTCTTGGTTCGATCGCCCGATTCAATCCGATTTTAGAAATCATGACATCAAGTAAACAATTCATTCCAATTTAAGCCCAACATGAAAATTCAATTCATTTTAAAATAATGTTAAAGTTAGAAAAGATAATTGAGGGTGGAGGGGAGGGGAGATATTAATCTAAGCTGGTTGTGGGTTGTGAGTACATGGGATGGGCTATAGGGATGGAAGGGATTGGGGACCCCACATAATAACTTTGCTTCGCTCATTTTTCAACGCGTGTTGGGCTTTAACAGATATTCTTAATGTAAAGTTGCAAAAGGATGTTAGAACAGTGTGGAAATAGATTTGCCCTGATCCTGGGCTTAGGCTTAGGCTAACTACTCGCATAACAGGGCAGGAGCAGTAGAGTTCCTGTGACAAACCACCTGCAGACATTCAGGAGTAGGCTTAGGCTACCGATCCTAGGCTCCTAGCGGGTTCGAATCGATACAAGGAAAACTTGACGTTGTTTCAGACTTTGAGTCGCATTTCACATTCATTAATATTAGGAATATATGCCCCGCGAAGATCGAGACAATCGTACTCGCACGTCACTTGATAAGCTCAAACCCCCAATACCAATAGTGCATACAATCATTTCATCTATACAATTTTCTTGTTCGTGTACAGAAACCAGCATCCCTTTTTTTTTTTTTCTGTTAAAAGACATTACATCGTTTTTTTTTTTTTGTCACCATGAAAAATAACACTATTTTTCTGTGAACTTTATAAATATTAGACTGATGAAAGGGGAGATCAAGTATACGACATGTTTATATTGAACGCGTAAAAAAAGGTGGTATTGTGTACAAACCTAATGGATTTTTTTATTATTATTTATGATAATTAAAGTATTACTAGGTGTGACATAGGTTAAAAAAGTCAAAATATTTTTTAGTCAAAGAAACATTATTTTGATATTTTCTCTCTATAATCATTTCACATAATCTAAGACAATTCGAATAGGACAACTAATTCACTTGAAATAAATCATTGAAATTAGAAATTAAGAAACACCTATATGACACCAATGGGGTGGTATTTTTTTAATAAATCACAATGATAAGAAACATATAAATAATTTACCCCCAAATGTCAAAGAGGTTTCGGAGAGATCAAAGTTCACAAGGAGACTAAAGTGATTGTGAAAAACCTCAAAGGAATTTTGAGGGAATGTTTAGTATAAATTCGGCTTTGGTCAGGATAAAGCCCGTTCGAGCAGCCTTTATCGCTTTGTATTGAGAATATCTTTATATTTATATATTTTATTTTATGAGAAAATATTTTTAATACAAAATTATAAAAAAATATTAAAATGGTATTGGCACAGGTTTTCCCTGATAGAAGCCAATCTCATTTAGTATGATTTTTATTTATTTGAAAAATATCTGTATTTGATTTTATTTTCAAGATCAAGAATAGGTATTTTTTTTGAAGGCACTAAGAATAAGTAATTGATAAACATTTTTTAGTGTTATTTAATAGCTATGCGTGATAAACAATCTGACCAAATAGAATTTTGACGATGAATTGACACCATTTTTTTAAATTAATGAAAGTCATACCAAACACCGTTAATTATAAAAGTATGAAAAAGAAAGAAAATACAATACTCCATATTATATGTTTTTTAATTACCAAAAAATATATATAAACAATTTTTAAAGTCCCACATTCCCTCCCAAGATGTGATTGTGTGCAACTGTGCATTATCACCAATACCATTACCTTGTTTGTTTGCAACTTGCGACGCATTTGCTGGCGCGTTCCACATTCGAAGTGAAAACAACCAACAAACAGACCCTTACATAACAATTAACAATACAAAAAAAAGGCCGGCCAGCACGTTCTGTGTTTCCTCTTTTTCCATTGCCTCGACAAGGTTCGCCGATGTCGGTTGGTCCTTAATTGAGCCTCCTGGCCTCCAGTGAATAATGGATAAGGCCATAAGGGAGGGAGGAGGTAGGACCCACCCACTCCACTTCACTTCAATTACCCCATTACAATTACATCGCTTTATTATTCCATTCTAGAATCTTCTTTTTCCCATGTATTGAAACTTGAAACGGCTCCATTCTCCAGTTTCCTCTCTTCAGATTCCTACTCCACTACTAGTAGTAGAAGTAATCTCTATTTCAATTCCTACAAAAAGCCACTGTGAGCGATGCGATCGGACGCGACTGAGCTTCAAGCCTTCATTGTTCTACAATGTACATTATCTACTGAGGTGATTGCCGGATTTGCATTTTAAACTTCTCATCTACTGAAAGTTAAAGGTAAAACGAGTTGGATATTCTTTTGTTCTGTGCACATCCACCTGTCCTCAGTACGTCTCAGTTTGGGATCTTGCATTAATAGTTGAAAATGACATATAGTTTGGTCTTTCTCATTGATGGTTTAATGGTCGCGTCAATTCGGTTTAATCCGTCTCGGCAAAAGCTTCCGAGTTCAGGTATTTCTACCAAGTACCAACTCACAAATTCACAGTTTCAGATGTGGAAACGCCAAAGCCGAATTATCAAGAAAGTAAAAAAAGAAAAGTTCCTGATTGTTATTGAAACAAAAATCGAAGCAATGTACTCAATTCGACTCCTGTAGTTATTAATTCTAATGATGGTTCTCAGGCTTTGAAGTTTGTAGCTTGGAAGTGTTTACTTATCGTCGTCTTGTTTCCAATGTAGAGATCAGGCGTTAATTAAACAAAAAGAGGAATCGACACGACGCAAAACGTGTGTTTGTGTTGAAATGAGAGACGACAAATGTCAGTAGTTGAAGAAAGCGCATTGGGGAAGACGAATACAAGGAGGCCTTGGATTTATGTTGTCAGGAAGGTTATCAAAGCGGCGGGTGGTGTGTAGTATGCTTTTTTTTTTTGGTAAAAAGTGTAGTATGCTTCGAGTGAAGAGCATATTTAGCTCTCATTTACAGAGCAGATACCATCCCTCACGTGCTCGTTCTGCTTTTCAGACACTTATCCGTATAAAGCCTTCACTCCACTCTGTTCATATTGCTTTTGGAGCTCAAAACTTTCTCTGTTTCTTTGTTCGAAGTTCTTCTGTATATCGTCTACTGGTGCGGATCTGGTCTGGTAAGCCCCAAATTCCTCTGTATTTCGTTTTACATATATTCTGATGCCTAAGCAATTTCAAACCCTTTTAACATTGCATATTCCTTCGCTTCAATCGAGAGTTTTATTCTATAAGCAGCACTTCAAAATTTTCAAGGGCGCACCCCTTTCTAAAATAAGTTCCTTAATAGCTCCATCCACCATGGTTGAGGGGAAAAAGAAAGAAAGAAAGAAAGAATCTCTCTCTGTCTCTCCGGCTTTGCAAGGTTGATCAACTCCGTGTTTCGGTGGGCTCTTGGCATGGTCGTATTGTTTTTGAGAATCTTGTTATCTTTGTCGCTTGCAGCACGTGATTGCATCTCTATACTTTTATTTATTTATTTATTTTTTTATGATAAACTTCTTCGACTCTATCCTCATTCTAAGTTGGTTGGTTCTCCGTCCCCTTCTTTCTTCTGTTTTCCCCCTATGGCTCTTCCTCCATTTGATTACTTGTTAGTTGGCTCTTCCTACCAAAATTCTATTGCAAAGATTACTTGTTAGTTGGCTCTTCCTCCATTTGATTCCACATTTGGGGCGGAACTTGTAGTTTAGCCTGAAGCAGCAGAAACTTATCTGTTTCCATGTTTGCTTGAGTAAATAAATATCTCTTCAATATTCAATGGACTGTGTAGTGTATTGTGGGTAGGCGTGGGTAGAGTTCTCGTGGGCAGGAGATCCGGAGTCGTTACATGGTGACTTGGCTTTGGACTTTGGGGTTTTACCCATTTTCTGAAAATTTACTTGAAAAGTAGCATATATTTTGTAAAAAGCAAAAAATACAGAATGGTGAATATGAGAAGGGTACGGATATCAAGTGGGGAATGTATTGAGAAGAGTGATAGGATGTTTCCTGCTTTTGTCTCCTCTACGATGCATGCGACGGAATTAGAAAAATGGAGCAAATTCATTAGATGCTTTGTTCTTGAAATTCCTCTTTTTCTGTTTTATAATCTCATTTGCTCCGTGTATTCCATACAAAAGCTTGGACTTTTCCTGTGCAGATCTACAAATAGCTGTGGGCAGGAACAGAATCTCAGTGCGAAGATCGAGGCCATCGAGCCATGGATCTCCATTATGGCAAGTGTTGGAGTACTTCAAAGGTTTATCCTTTACACCTCTAGCAGTCTAGCTCAATTTCATGTGCTTGTTCTTTTGTAATCTCATTTAATGCGGAAAATTGGATGAATCAATTCCATTGCAGAAAGACTCTTGGAAGACAGTTTTGCTGTTAGCTTATCAAAGCCTTGGTGTGGTCTACGGGGACTTGAGCATCTCCCCTCTCTATGTTTTCAAGAGCACATTTGCGGAGGACATTCAGCATTCTGAGACTAATGAAGAGATTTTTGGTGTGCTTTCTTTCGTCTTCTGGACGCTCACTCTAGTTCCTCTATTCAAGTACGTCTTTGTGGTTCTTCGAGCCGATGACAATGGAGAGGGTAAACATTAGAAGTTCGTCTAGAAAATTTTAAGGGATATTCACAATCCATAATGGTTCGAGATGTATTATATGTTCTCTTTTCACACTCGTGCCTTTTGTGAATGGTTTTGCAGGTGGCACTTTTGCTTTATACTCCTCGATATGCAGGCATGCCAAAGTTAGTCTTCTTCCAAATAGGCAGGTTGCAGATGAAGCACTATCTACATATAAACTAGAGTCCCCTCCGGAGAAGAAAAATAGCTCACGGGTGAAAATTTTGCTTGAAAAGCACAAGGCCCTGCACACTGCTTTGCTAATCTTGGTTCTGCTTGGTACCTGCATGGTAATCGGAGATGGGTTACTCACACCAGCAATTTCTGGTATTCACTTTTCCTACAATTCAAGTTATATTCTTTTTCGCTGCTTTCAATTTTTCTAACCAACGAATTGCTGTTCTTTCTCTGTTTCTCTTCTCTCTTTTTAGTTTTCTCAGCCGTTTCAGGCCTTGAGTTATCAATGTCCAAGGAACACCATCAATGTAAGTTAATCAGAATCTTTAATTCTGGGTACTGCCTTGGTTGATTTTTCTTAATCTACTATTTTCAATCCATTAACAGCTCATTATCAATCAAGTTAAGTGACAACCGAATTTCGTGATCTGATGCCGAATCGCTGATGTTACCACTATTTGAAATGTTCAACAAAGCAAACAATAAGCATTTCCAATTGTTAGTGATATTTCATTGTGTTGTCAAAGGAGAAGAACAAACCAGTACCCTGCTTCTGCAGGTCTATATCGAGTTAATTGCAGGGTCTGCATTTTCTGGTTAGAGAGAACCAATTCACCCTTTCATTCTTTATTTGCTCTGGGCAATAACTTCCACCCTATCTATGAGATCTGAACTTGATGTTCTAGTAATTAACAGAATTGCGCTCAACACTTGAAGCTTAGCTTCATCTAAGAACATAAAGTTTCTGCTGTTAAAGGGTCAGAAACATAACCTAAATATTTCAGGATGAAAAAATTTCCATCTTTTTTACTTGTTGAGTGATGGATCCTTTTCAAAAGGGGGAAAAAGGTAAAAGAGACAAAATGTATTAAAGAGTTATTGGTTTCAAATTTGTTCTCACTACGGATTTGGCCACATAATAATAGTGTCTTTTCGATAAATTGATGACTACACAATTAATGGGAAAGAATGTAAGTGATATAGACAACCAGGGATTTACTGGGGTGGGTGGTGACTATCACTGAAAGTAAGAGGGACCACTTGGTCCATCTGGACCAGTCAGTGAGAAAAAGCTCCAAAAAAAGTGGGCCGAAATAGAAGCATCAACCAACTTGTCCAATTTATTGTCAGAAATCTCCCGTTGCTTCTTTGAACCTATCACCTTATCAATTGAAATTTGTCGGTTACACATTATCTAAAGTTCATCCCATCTTCCTAGAGATGTTACCTATTTTCTTTATTTTAAATTGAAGCTTGACTTATTATATATACAAGCATATTTTATGTATACAAACACATTTTCATGAGATGCATATATAGATGAATAAGGGAAATGATATCATGTCTGGAATAAGTTGGTTGATTTCATCACTCAGGCAACAGGGTTAAATGGTGATACATATGCATCCAAAAGTACACCATGGTTTATGCACATGTAAGATGTAACAACTGGACGAAAGGTTGGAGTGGGGTTTTTTCCCCAATAAGCCTGCTAGTGGGTGTCCATGATTGTATTGGCTGGTATGGTGTCTCCTTAAGTATTGTTCTTATTTTCTTGTAGTGTAACTACTCCCTATATACAGATAACAGTTTATCTAACATTCTATATACTGATTTTGGTAGATTCCAATTTTGATATGATAAGTCAGAACTTGGAAGTGTTTAGTCTTTTAAAACATGTACTTGTTGTCTCATTATTAGGGGTGTGCCCCCTTCAAAAATGGAATGTGCCCAAAGCAATCCCTCATTTTATGATCGTTTTCAGTACAAAATATCTACTATATTTTTAGTGTACCATAGAATTATGAATAGTTTAGATCATTATTGGCATCTAAGTATACACTTTTTTTTGAGTCATGGGTCTTCTCACTGCTTAAATAGAGGGAGTGGTAAATGTAGGTGCACAGGACAACAGTCTTTTGGAGATTACAGAAAGAAATTGCATAAATCCTCCAAGAAAAAAATACCAGAGCTAAATTTCATTGTAGATCTGGTCACTCTAAGAGTGGCTCATTGGATCTCCAAAAAGGAAGAGTTTGAGTGGGGTCCCATTGGTTTTATCTTTGAAGGTGACATGAAGTGGTAAAATTTGCTCAAGCCAGACATTATATTGAAAGGGAATGAAAACCTTCTCCACATCCCCCAAGTAAAGCTCAATTGTCATGGTTACTCTTTCAGAAATTCTGGGCCTGGCATTGTGCTTTTTATGAACCACTTTGGTTGGGTTAGGTGACTCATGACTGCACCATTCTTTGACTGTATTGGAGACTATAGTGATAAGGGCAAAGATGTTATTGCTGCTACAAAGGCTGAGAATATTCTTTGAATGAAATAAGGATTGGAGGTGGAAGGAAATATGTTAGTTGAAATAGGTGGCACAATGACACTCTCTGATGGTCCTTAGGCACTTTAATGTTGCATAAGAGAGGCAAGATCACTGGCTGTCATGGTGAACATCTTGTTAAGCAGGGTTCCTAGATCAATTAACTGACTATATCTGCTCTAACCAGGGATGGGGGTTTAAAGAGAATCTTTGTACCGAGGGTGGGGGAATAGACTTAACAGGTTAGTCATCTAAGGTAATTCTCTACTTTCAGCCTTTCTTTTGGCTTTTTTATCTCTATTTTCCTGCAATTTTGTTCTTTCTCTCTCTTAAAGTAAGAAGGCTTACTGTGTTCTGATTATTTGTTTTAATAAATGCTTTTGATCTTGTTACTGATAAAAAAATTGGTGGACAATTGAGAAACCATCAAATCTTTCTTTTTCTTTATTTGATCATTGAAAAGTATCAAAATTATCAGTTACAGGTTATACTTGATATATTCTTTCTAATATTTGTTTTGCTGTGTCCCATGATTGCAGATGCAGTGGTTCCAATTACTTGCTTCATTTTAGTGTGTCTATTTGCACTTCAACACTATGGCACACATCGGGTTGGATTCCTTTTTGCGCCAATTGTTCTGATTTGGCTCCTGTGCCTTAGCACCCTTGGCTTGTACAATATATTCCACTGGAATCCACATGTTTATCAGGCACTTTCTCCATATTACATGTATAAGTTCTTGAGAAAGACAAGGAAAAGTGGCTGGATGTCTTTGGGTGGAATCTTATTGTGCATAACAGGTATAATTTTATTACATGAGCATATTTTCGGGAATGCCATCTATTTTCAAGGATTCAGTTTTCAGAACATTCATACACAGTGCCGTGAGGTTGTATATTCAACCAAGGTTATATAGGTTAGTTCTGAGCAAAAATTGCACTATGAATGGATGCTTTTTGAGGTTAGGAGTGAGTTTATGGACCCCAACATCTAGACATCTTTCATTATGGAGAGATTAATGAAAACTTGGTACTAATGCAGCAGTTGGAAGGAAATCTTGCTGGATCTATCAAGGATAGGTATATGTAGAAGGAGCATAAACGATACAACTTTTTTTACAAAAAAAAAAATCTAAATTTCTGGCTATCTTTTGTGTTGTTCCATAAGAAATATTGCCCTAATTTCACAAGTCAACTAGAGAAAATCCTGGGGCTGATTAGTATGGAACTTCCATTTGCATTCTCATGGTGATATCATCCCTATAATTATCAAACTCAAATATAGACTGGTCCACCATCTTCCAGTATAATTCAATAAATGACCCTTGGTACGGTCTAGAAAATCAACCATCATTAATTCTAGACACTAAGACCAATTGCTATCATTTTCAGACTTTCATGGTCATTAAGAGGGACGCCAAGCCCATAGGAATGGCCTTTTTGGTGAGCATAGTGATTGGCCATAGCTTTGATGTCAAATATTATAAGGACTGACTACTCTAATGCCTAATTGATGTAAGATTTTTATGACCCAAGAATGAACATAAGAAAGTATTGATAGATTAGAATAGTGTCTAGTAGTGATGATTTAAAGGGATCGGGGTTGAAAGGGTACTAGGACAAATCAGTGAGAATTGCAATTTCTCTTTGAAGTTCTGGAAAAAAATGAAGAACTTAAGTATAGGGGTGGACTTCTTTATTTTTCAAGCCTCAGGGAGAATATGTTATTCTAACCAATTTGACCTAGAATCTTTCCAACCTCCAACCAATCCCTACCTTTAGTTCTTAATGAACCTTATACCTTATTCTAGCCAATAAGTGCCTTCCTAGACTCAGCCAGTCAGCCTTGTGTGATGGTCATCCTGTATCACATGGCTCTTAATAGAGTGCAATGGCAAAACAGGATTTGTACAGCTGATTCAAAATAATTTCGCTTAAACCTTCATTGATTAGAACAATGTATTCACATATCGAAAACTCTGTACTCATGATAATTAAAAAATGGACCTTGTAAACTCAGTCAATTAACATCCTAAACGTAATGAGTTGTGTCTTGAGTTGAACAAATAAATGCTGGATCAAATATATTTTTTTAATTGGTAATGCTGGATCAAATCTTGATGACTGATCTCACCAGCCAACCTACAAATCATGAACTATATATGACCCATAGTCCTTGCAAGCATGACGCCTGCCCATGTGGAGGAGTTATACATGATCAGGAATAATAACACCCAACAAATATTTTTTTCTGAATTATTTTATTTATTCAACTTTCTTGTTTACTGCGCAAATTATAGATTGCATTTCAGTCTCCTATAAGACACTTCAGTTGAAAACTTCTCAATCTGCACAACTTATAAAAAACTGCAAACAACCTTCATTAATGTCCTTATCTTTGCAGGCTCAGAGGCAATGTTTGCTGATCTCGGCCACTTCACATACACTGCAATTCAGGTACTTTCTAGCAGAATTGGGACATTTGGAAGAAACCTGCCAATAAAAAACATTAAGGAACCTGGAATTGAATGACTCCATTTTAATTTTTCATTACATTTGAGACAAGTTTATCATCCTGTAATGTACATTCAAGGAATAGCCAACAACAAATGAAATAATGTCATCTTAGGATTTCAAGAAATTAAGATGAATCAATTTTGTGCACAATGGCTACTAAAAAGCCCACTAATAATTGCAATATTTGAAATCCTATTCTGATAGCAGCATCTTATTCTTTGTCTAATTGCAGATTGCATTTACTTTTCTAGTTTATCCAGCACTAATTTTAGCATACATGGGTCAAGCTGCATACTTGTCAAGGCACCACCATATTTACAACAGTTACCAGATTGGATTCTATGTCTCAGTTCCAGGTAATCTTTTATTCATGCTTGACTGTTACAACATTATTCATAATGGACCATCTTTTGTGATAAAAAAAATTTAACAAAAATCCCAGCAATTTGTGAGCACTAACTGGGTGGCTCTTCCTCACCTATAAATCATATCAAAGTGTACAATTTGTCTGGCAGAAAAAAATCATAGAAAAACCCAGGTTGTTGGAGTTATAATTTACAAATGGGTTGCAACACTAATCTGGCCCTCTTAATGACTTATATGACGCAGGTAAAACCCATTAGTAGTAGTTTCTTAGCATTTGCAAATACTCAACTCAACTTGGAATTGATCCCAACTTTTTGCAGTCATGTGCAAAATACTCATCCAATTAAATATTGAAGCTGTTGAAGAAGTCACTTGCACAAAAAGAAAAAAGTCTGATGTGTTGAAGTTTTTGGTTTTCAGAATGTGTGAGGTGGCCAGTGCTTATACTAGCAATATTTGCTTCAGTGGTGGGAGGCCAGGCGATCATTAGTGGAACATTTTCTATCATCAACCAGAGCCAATCATTAGGTTGCTTCCCGAGGGTCAAGGTTGTTCACACCTCTGATAAGATACATGGCCAGATTTACATCCCTGAGATCAACTGGATGCTCATGATCCTCTGCATTGCTGTGACCATTGGGTTCAGAGACACAAAACACATCGGAAATGCATCAGGTTAAATTTTAACAAATTAATTGGTTTCTCTCTGCATCAAGCCTTTGGAAAATACGTAGGTACTGTACTGAAAAGGTATAATTTGTGGGTTTGCAGGGTTAGCAGTGATGACAGTGATGCTGGTGACCACATGCCTCACTTCATTAGTCATTATCATCTGTTGGCACAAACCCCCTATTTTGGCCCTTGCTTTCCTACTCTTCTTTGGAACCATTGAAGTTCTCTACTTCTCAGCTTCGCTGGAAAAGTTCCTTGATGGGGCCTGGCTCCCTATCCTCCTAGCACTTTTCCTCATGACCATTATGTTTGTGTGGCATTATGCAACCATCAAGAAGTATGAATTTGATCTCCACAACAAGGTATCCTTGGAGTGGCTTCTGGCCTTAGGCCCCAGCTTAGGTATCGCACGAGTTCCTGGAATTGGGCTAGTGTACACTGAACTCACATCTGGAATTCCTGCAAACTTCTCTCGGTTTGTCACGAACTTCCCTGCATTCCACCGTGTCCTGGTCTTTGTGTGCATCAAGCATGTACCTGTACCTTATGTGCCCCCAGCCGAACGTTACCTTGTGGGCCGTATTGGGCCCTCAGATCATAGGTCCTACAGGTGCATTGTTCGTTATGGGTACCGAGATGTTCACCAGGACATTGATTCATTTGAATCTGAACTTGTTGATAGGCTTGTTGACTTCATTCGGTTTGATGGGTATCGGACCCTGGGGACCAATTCATGTGTTGAGGTCGATGCATCTCGTTCTAGCGAGTCCACAGGCGAGTGTAGATTAGCGGTGATTGGAACAGTAGCATTCTCAGGCCTACCAGCTTATGAGATTGAGGAAAGTGTGCAACCGAGTAAAACTGTTAGGTTTCAGACAGTGGAGAATAATAAAATAGATGTAATAGAGATGGAACCGGTAGGTGCTGTTGAGAAGAGGGTAAGGTTTGCCATCGATGATGAATCGGGTGGTGGTGATGGTGATACACATTCGGCGATGGATGATCGGGTGCGGGAAGAGATAGAGGATCTGTTGGAGGCTCAACAAGCAGGAACGGCATTTATACTTGGCCACTCACATGTAAAAGCAAAGCAAGGATCCACATTCCTGAAAAAAGCGGCTATTGATTTTGGGTACAATTTCCTGAGAAGGAATTGCCGGGGACCAGATGTGGCTCTCAAGGTACCGCCAGCATCTCTCCTTGAAGTTGGCATGGTCTACGTTGTGTAGTCTGTAGTGTAGTACTAGTCCAAGCGCGCCTCGTTTGGCCTTTGGATCATCCAAAACTTCTTCTAGTCTAGACTCTAGAGGGAAAAAAAGTGTGTATAACCTGAATGTGCGGCTTGATAGTTGATACTTCACACCAACCAGTGTTGTTGTTTGTAATCTATGTATTGTATTTGTATTATAAAATGACTGATCAGTTTCCGTGCATTTGGCTCGGCGAGAGCCGAGAGGCACAAAACAAGAGTCAACAAGAACCTCTGGTTTTAGATTCTAGATGAAAATATGAGTTCAAATCAGTACACGGCGGGGATGTGCTGTGGAACGTTGTGGGGGGGAATCTTGTGGGGGCTGATTTGATCTCTGAAAATATAAAATTATAAATACACGAGTATTAGCGTAATGTATTTTAATTTATGATGGAAGTTTTGCACCTCGTTGCAAGTACCAGTATACGATGTGTTTGTGTCCCATTCCACAGAAAGCATCTTTTCCACTAATTAATCAGCTACATATATCATATATGCATGGTCAAGGTCAATCCTGTTTGGTGGTCTCTTCTAGTGGGGCCCTGTTTTTTGCGATTAGGCCAGGTTTACTTGGCTGAAGCCAACAGTTTATGTACTTGTTAGGATTGTGCTGAAAATCAGGAACTAGTATACGTGTATATCTCTTTTCCTAGTATTTCTGTATATCCTATTCTTGGCATGTATATTTCAGTTAGGAAAGATATGATTTAGTTGCCATTAGTTTAGGAATTAGTTGCCATAAGCTTAGGAGATTGATTGCTTGATTGTAGGTATGTAGCCGTGTATATATTTGAGTTTTCTCAATGAATGAAAGAACAAGAATTAACTAGCCAAGCTCTGGCTTTTTCATGGTATCAGAGCCGAACATGGCTGAAAACAAAGAACAAGAACAGGGTGGTGGTCAATTGACAAAGAATGTGATCTCGCCCTACCTTCTATCAACCAATGACAATCCAGGTAGCATTATCTCACAAATCTAGCTTAGAGGCGACAATTATGATGAATGGGCTCGAGCGATAAGAACGGCACTGCGAGCCAAGAAGAAATTCGGCTTCATCAATGGATCGGTGAAATAACCTTCGAACGATTCGGTGGAATTGGAAGATTGGTGGATGGTGAATTCCATGCTTGTGTCATGGATTCTGAATACGATTGAACCAAATTTACGTTTGACCATAACGTACACGGAGATTGCAAAGACGCTCTGAGACGACATAAAGGAGCGATTCTCTATTGGTAATGGACCACGAGTTCAACAACTCAAATCCAAGTTGGCGAATTGCAAACAAAGGGGTATGATGATTCTGAATTACTATGGCAAATTCAAGATGATTTGGGAGGAATTGGGAAATTATGAGCAATATCCCACTTGTCAATGTGGTAAGTGCAGATGCGATATAAGCAGGGCATGGGATAAGAAGCGAGATGAGGAGAAACTTCATCAATTTTTGATGGGGCTAGATGACACGGTCTATGGAGGTGTGCGTTCGTATATACTAAGTACAGAACCTTTGCCAAGCTTGAATTGAGCCTATGCCTTGGTGATTCAGGAGGAGCAAGTTCAAACCATGACCCGCGCAAAGGAAGAGAGGAGTGAACTTGTGGCCTTCGCAGTTCAAGCAGGGAAGAGGCAAAGCAAAGGCAGAGACAAGAACATGGTATGTACTCACTGCAACAAGGCAGGCCACGATGCAGAGTCTTGTACTCGTGGAGCAAGCCGTGGGCGTGGTGGACAGAAACAAGGTGCAAGGGCAGGAGGAAGAGGTCGTGGCGGCCAAGTCAGGGCCAATGCAAACCAAGTCTCTGCACAAGGCAATGCGTCTCAAGGAGAATCAATCGATGCAGTCAAGGCTGGGTTAAATGGACTAAGTAGTGAGCAATGAAACATGTTACTCAACCTTTTGAACACACGGAAAGAGGGGAGTCAACGACTAAGTGGTAAGCAAAAGTTGTTAGAGTGGATAATAGACACAGGGGCTTCTCATCATATGACAGGGAGCCTCGAGTCGGTGAGAGGCATAAAAAATGTCATTCCATACTCTGTCGGGCTGCCAGATGGGAAAGCGACAATAGCAGAGAAAGAAGGCATAGTTGCGCTAGACGATCATCTGAAACTGACTAATGTTTTATATGTGTCTAGTTTGAATTGCAATTTAATTTCTGTGTCGCAATTGATTGAGGAGTCGAATTGTATTGTTCAGTTCACTAATAAATTATGTGTGATACAGGACCACACTACGAGGATGCTGATTGGAGCGGGTGAGCAGCGAGAGGGACTCTATTATTTCCGGAGCATTGCATCTGCAAGAGCAATGAAGACTACAGAGAGAAGAACGTGTGATATTTGGCATTGAAGGTTGGGGCATCCTTCTCATAAAATTGTTAAGTTGCTGCCTTTTGTCAGTACTAAGAATAATAATGATGATAGTATTAAGGGTTGCGATGCATGCTTACGAGCTAAACAATGTCGAGAATAGTTTGTTTCTGGTAATAATAAAGCATCTGATATTTTTGAATTAATTCATTGTGATTTATGGGGTCCTTATAGAACTGCAGCTTCTTGTGGTGCTCATTATTTCTTGACAATAGTAGATGATTTTTCTAGAGGCGTTTGGATTTATCTTCTATTTGATAAGACGGAAGTGGGACGAGTTCTTCGAAATTTTTTTGCTATGGTTCAAAGGCAATTTAAGAAACCTGTAAAAGTGATTCGTACTGATAATGGGACTAAGTTTGTCTGCTTGGCTAGTTATTTTGCTGAAAATGGTATTATTTATCAAACTACTTGTGTCGGGACCTCTCAACAAAACGGGAGGGTTGAATGCAAACACCGCCACATACTCAATGTTGCCCGAGCATTACGTTTTCAAGCTAGCTTGCATATTGATTTTTGGGGGGAATGTGTATTGACCGCATGTTATTTAATTAATCGGACACCGTCCATTCTGTTGAAGGGAAAGACTCCCTATGAAGTTTTATTTAGGCGACCTCCTTCTTATGATAATGTGCAAGTTTTTGATTGCTTGGCATATGCGCACAATCATGGACATGGAGGGGATAAATTTGCCAATCGGAGCAGATAGTATGTTTTTGTTGGGTATCCTTTTGGAAAGAAATGATAGAGCTTGTATGATTTAGAGTCCGACAGGTTCTTTGCATAAAGAGATGTTACCTTTTTAGAGCATGAATTCCCTTATGCATGCTAGGAGGATGAATAACCAAACAAAGCACAAGGCCAATTTAATTGTGAAATAGGTGGGACAGATGAGGTGTTGGTGCCGTCCATTTATTTACATGGACAAGCAAATGGCGAGGTGGAGCTTGACCAGCGAGGTGAATTAGCTGAAGAAGGAACCTGCGTAGAACCGAATGCAAATGCTGGTGGACTCATGCATCATTGTGACGCTACCATAGAAAATGCATGGGAAGACAGTCCTGACGTAAGGGGGGTGGCGATATTGAGCAGCAACAGCAATCTGAATCTCAGTTGTAGCAATCTGAATTTTATTTGGGGCATGGGCATCGACAGAAACAACAGTCCACAAGGTTGAGAGATTATGTGCTTCACACCGCACAACGATTGAATCCCTCTCCGCGTCTCATTGCAAGCTCACTCGGCCAATCACATTTTGTAGGTAGTCCTTATCCCATAGATAACTATGTGAACTGTAACAATTTTTCTTGTCGACATCGTGCTTTCTTGGCAGCTATTACTGCAGGAGTTGAACCTACTTCTTTTGCTGAGTCCGTAAAGGATAAAAAATGGAGAGATGCAATGCATAAAGAAATACAGGCACTTGAAAATAATCAGACATGGACTATGGAGCCTTTGCCATCCGGAAAACGAGCCATAGGATGCAAATGGGTGTATCGAGTCAAGTATAATGCTGATGGGACAGTGGAAAGATACAAAGCTCGTCTCGTGATTTTTGGGAACAAGCAGGTTGAGGGAATTGATTATAATGAAACTTTTGCCCTAGTTGCAAAAATTGTTACTGTCCGCACCTTTCTTGCAGTTGCAGCAGCTAGAAATTGGGAGCTTCATCAAATGGACGTGCACAATGCATTCTTGCATGGTGACCTTCATGAGGAAGTTTACATGCGAATGCCTCCTGGTTTTCAGTCAGATAAACCAGGTATGGTATGTCGGTTGAGAAAATCTCTATATGGCTTGAAACAAGCGTCGAGATGTTGGTTTGCTAAATTAGTCGCAGCTTTTAAGACATATGGATTTGAGCAATCATGTTCAGATTACTCCCTCTTCACCTTTCGTCGAGACAATGTGCATCTGTTTGTTCTCGTGTATGTAGACGATATTATTGTGTCAGGTAATGATCGTATGGCTATTCAAGTCTTCAAGAAATATCTGAGTGACTGCTTTCATATGAAAGACTTGGGACCATTGAAATATTTTTTGGGCATTGAAGTTGCCCGAAGCTCAGGAAGAATTTTTCTATCTCAACGTAAATATGCATTGGATATTATCTCTGAAGTTGGATTACTTGGTGCAAAACCTGCTTCTTTTCCTCTGAAGAAGAATCACAATCTAGCCTTGGCAAATGGGCCTTTCTTATCTGATCCTTAGCGATACAGGCGCTTGGTGGGCAGACTTATTTATCTCTCAGCAACTCGTCCAGAGCTGTTTTATTGTGTGCATGTTCTGTCACAATTTATGCAGCAACCACGGGAAAGACATTGGGAGGCCGCATTGCGGGTGGTGCGCTACTTGAAAGGAAATCCTGGTCAAGGAATTCTGTTGCGGTCAGATTGTGACTTGCAGTTGTATGCATGGTGTGATTCAGACTAGGCGAGCTGTCCTTTGTCCCGACATTCTCTATCTGGGTGGTTTATTCTACTTGGGAACTCGCCTATTTATTGGAAAACTAAGAAAGAACATACTGTGGCTCGTTCTTCAATAGAAGCAAAGTATCGATCTATGGCCACTGCCACGTGTGAATTAAAATGGCTGAAAGGATTGTTATTAGTTCTTAGAGTTACGCATCCAAACCCAATGAGATTGTATTGTGATAGTCAGGTAGCCTTACATATTGTAGCAAACCTAGTGTCTCATGAGCGTACGAAACATATTGAAGTTGATTGCCATTTTGTACGTGATGAGATTCAAAATGGTTGCACTCGTCCTGCTTATGTGTCGACTACTGTTCAGCTGGCTGATATTTTTACAAAGGCACTGGGTAGCAGAGAATTTGAGTACTTTCTTCACAAGTTGGGCATTCACAACCTACATGCTTCAACTTGAGGGGGGTGTTAGGATTGTGCTGAAAATCAGGAACTAGTATCCGCGTATATCTCTTTTCATGGTATCTCTGTATATCCTATTCTTAGCATGTATATTTCAGTTAGGAAAGATATGATTTAATTGCCGTTAGTTTAGGAGTTATTGCCATAAACTTAGGAGATTGATTGCTTGATTGCTTGATTGCTTGATTGTAGGGATATAGTCGTGTATATATTTGAGTTTTCTCAATGAATGAAAGAATAAGAATTAACCAGCCAAGCTCTTGGCTTTTTCGGTAGTCAAATTTTTTGGGCTTAGGCCTAGCCTAGATACACTAGTTTCAAGAGAACATAAAGTCGAATTCTTGGCTGAAGGACAACGGCACTGTACCCCCCCCATCCCCCACCCCCCCAAAAAAAAAATAAATAAATAAAAATCAACCCATGTCCCATGCAAAAGCTCAAGTTACACCTAACAGGGATTAGGTTGGATCAACCCATGTTGCAACCCTATCCAAACCAAAGGCAAAAGGGCCAAAACTATCTCAAGTCTAATACCAAAATGGCGGGAAAATGGCAGACAAGATTTAGCGGGAAAACCTTACTCGCTTTGCGCGGGAAAATCATTGAGTCACCATACAAAGCAAAGGTACTGCACTGCAGGCTGCAGCCAACACAGGCAAACAAGCGAGCAAGAATGGTGGGTGTACCCTTTGATTGTCTCACGAACCCTCTTGGAGTCGTTCGCTTGACCTTCGAGAAGGCAGTTTCATTAGGTTCCGATCCAGCAACATTCGATGGCAAGGACTGGGGCGCCATTGATCTTTTCCGGGAGTTCCTCTTCGACAAAGGCGGACTTTCTCAGGTTAAATTCATCTCCTTCTCCAATCCCTTAACCTCATTCTTCTAACTTTTCTTCTTTATCCTCTTTCCTTGCTCTGATGTCACGATGAACAGGAACTCTAGATCTCAGCCTCAACCTTTTAATGGTTCTTTGGAACGAGATCTCCAAAGCATGAGTTTGCATTGGAATTTCATTTGCTTGTATTTATGTATAACGATGATTAATTGGCGTCTCTGGGTGTTTGTATTTGTAAAGCGATAGTATAATTTATTCTGTGACAAGCTATATCACAGTATATTTCGCATTTCCGTCTTAACGGTAGAAAGCCCTTTCTGAGTTTCGTGTCCTCCCAATAGGTGACTGGGGTTTGATCATATTGTTGGTAGCACAGTCGCCTCTTTCATGCTGGTCGGAGATTTCTTATCATCTGATAGAAGAAAGATTTCTTTAGGCTATGTTTGGTTTGAAGAAAAATGCAAGGAAAGGTAGGGAACCTTTACAAACCTTGTATAGGTTTTCCTGTCTTTCCCTTCCTTTCCCTACCTTTTCCTTCAAACCAAACATAGTGTTTGGGACTGTTAAAATTGTTCTCTCCAATTTTCAGTCGGAGGGCTTGTTATGTTATGGACCCTTGGTTGATGGCTGGATGCTTATCCATCATTCCGTTATATTTAATTTTTATAATTGGGAGTAGTTAGGGGTTACTTAATGTCGTTTCGTTCGCTGCATCCTTGTTAATTCACGTACCCTCTTTGAAACATTGATGTAGGTTCCGATCCTTGATCACGCCAGTATCAGATGGATTGAACCCAATTCTCTAGTTCGCTTTAGGGGGATGGTGCAAGACATGCTTGGTAATGAATTCTATGCTGGAGCTTTCAAGGTAACCTTTCCACAAGTTCTGTTGGAAGATTTCGCTTCTTTTCTGCAATTAATTTTCAGCTAATTGAACTCTCTTGGGGGGATTCATTTGCAGGATGGCTCCACATGGAGGACAAACAAGTTTACGGATGTTGCTTCATTCCCTATGGATTCATCTACTGAAGTAAAAGTCTGGGAACGTCGTCTTTTATATTGTGTCCCAGTAAGCCTTTACAACCTCGAAAAAAAACTAAAATGTTTAGAAAATCATAGCCATCCAAGAAAAACGAGGATTGTAAGCCTAAACGTCAAAGGAAAATATTTTGTTAATAGTTGGGATGTCAAAGGTCCATTGATCAGAGCTTTCCGTTTACTTGGTTGGCATGATATTCTTGGGGCTTGCCAATCTTAATCGCCGCTTTATGCGAATGGTGCACATTGACACCTTGAAGGGCGAAATAATGGTTTCTGGGTCCTATCTGATTTGCCTACTCCATCATGTACATTTTCGTGGTTAAGTAACAGTTTATGAGTTGATTGTTGAATATTGCCTTTTCTCTTCCCCCATCCTCTATAGGTTCCAGCACAGAACTCGTGGACCCAACCACGTCCTTCTGAACCTGTGACAACCAGAAATAAGGATCAGGCAATCCAACATGGAGAAAAGCGCCTAAGAGAGGATGATGCGGCTACTCATAGCATGAATTTGCATGTACGTTAGTATGCTTTTATTTTTTGAAAATAAAATTATCTTGAAATTGTTTACTCATTGAGTGTGCAACAAGAAGCTAAAGTCGTTGAGCTACTTGATTTCTAAATTCATTGACCAGTAACCAGTAAGCATTGCATAATTGATTGCCTAGTCATGCTCTATAAAGAATGACGCAATTGAGGGTCATATTAACTTGTACTGAGCAAAGTATGCAAACGTATAGGTCCTGCGTCTGATTAGTCTACCAAGAATATCTTCAAGGCTTAAATTGTTTAGAATCTGGTGAACCTGGCCATGTGGTCTATATCAGTGTTGTTAAAAAAGTGGACTGGATGTTGACCTGCTGAGGTTGGTGTCTCACAGGTCGAATGGTCCCACTGTCAAGTCCAACCTTGCTTAAAGAAAAAAGTAAAAAAAAAATGATAAAATGGTAAAAGCTTATAAAGTTATAATACATGTTTTAGATATATTTGTATGTTGTATGTTAAGTGTCAACAAAGTCTTAAAAGTTAAAAAATGAATATCAAATATCACAACCTTTATTGGTATAGTTACTTGTGAAGTCTTTGACAAAGTCAACTTTTATTTTGTGAGAACTGGCATTTCAAAATCCATTTTTGATTGGTCGTGATTCAAATGTTGTAACTGTCGAATCTGGTCTGACTCTTACAAACTAGTCCATAAGGTTTTTCCTTTTTCTTCCATTTTTCCTATACCGTTCCAAATAGTATTAGGTATGGGCCATCCAATTGGGTATATTATTGGCTCGAGGACTTCAAATAACTTAACTTTTTGAGAAACAGGTAATTGTTGCTCTTCTGAATATGTTTTTTCTTTGATAAATAGTTCTTCTGAATATGTTAGAGTATATTAATTGCTGCATATGTTCCTCAGTGATATGACAAGAGGAAGAACCCAGTTTATGCTTGTAATATCTTTCATTCTGATGTTATGTATTTTCTGACAGGCTTCAGAACATGAGTTGCACAGTTCACCTCCATGCACCAAAAAGCTGGTAAGTGACAAGGATCTGCATTGGTTGATTGGTTGGCATTCATTGAATTGAAAGAAAAAGTGATGATTGTGAATTTGTGAATAAGGGTCTCAGTCATCTACTTTTGTCAAATTTAAACTTCATCTTGGTTAAGAACCCTTGTTATGTGGTTCTTACAAACAAAATTGCTAGTACAGATTTTCTTGTTGGCCCCCATGAAGGGAAGTGGCACCCAACCATCAATGGTTCGTATAGGAGACGTGCTATGTTAAAAGTACATATACACTGGATGATTTTAAAGCATTTTTCAATGTTTTGTGTCTCAAAGGCATATATGATGCTTAAGCCTTGAGATTTGCCGTGAAGTGAGGGTCAATGAAAATGCTCAAGTCTTAGTGTGTATGCTTACGAGTTCAAGTTTCAAAGCATATCCTTCACACCTTGAAATTCCTTATGTTAAGAAAACACATTCATACATTGATAGAAGAATGCTTATCAATGTGGGACTAAATTTATAAGAATCATGTTAAGCTCTTAATGTGTGTGCAATGCATAAATGTGTATATGTATTTATTCTTTAACATAGTTAACACCATTTCAAGTCTTATTTTATATTTAAAATTTTCAATTGTTACTTCATAGTTTGTAAGAATGTGGCAGGTTTCTTTGAAGTTCTTATATTATCAGTCCTTGATGATGTGATCATTTGTTCATTTATATGCTCGTGTAAAATTATAATGTGCACACTTCTATAATTTTCCTCATCTTTATTTTCATGTTTTTCTTAAAGAAATAGCATCTAATTAATCCTTATTCATGTGTTCTACAACCGTAATTGTACTTGAATGCCATTGTATCGTAGTGGATGAAGGTGTTAATTTTGCTTGTAAGCTTGCTTCTAGTTGCTTCCTTATAAAGCTATGTTTCTTTACCAGTGTCAAGGTATGCTTCCTTCTCAGCCACAAGGATTAGTAGATAACTGTTCTAATCTGAGCATGATGCCTGATTTTAACCAAAATTCTCTCCCATGTCTCGTTAAGGTAAATCTTTTGTTCTGGATTCTAGAAACCCATGTCTTCACTGTTTTGTTTTCAATTCTCAAGTACTGAAGGAAACTTCCTGACCTTTTGACTTTCAACTGTGCAGATATATGATTCGCCAGAATCTGATTTGAAGCTGAATGATGTCTTTGAATTTGTTGGTGTATTCACTTTTAATCCCGAACTTTCTGTTCATATAGATGAATCTGATGAGTTCTCTAATGGTCTTGAAGATGCACTGGTCCACTTGCCTCCTAGTAAGGTACACACCGATACGTTCTAGATTTTAATTAATGTGCCAAGGAAACGTGCAGTATCTTTCTACCCATAATTTTTTCCATATCTATCTGTATTTTGTATACTGAGTGCAGTGTACCTGTGCATATCATTACCTTGCATGAGTACAGAACTTGGAGTTATCTTATTTATATGAATTGGAGTATTTTGCACCCAACAAGTTGTCTGTAAATGAATTGTCTTTTCTTTTTTGCAAAAAAGGTATAAGATTATACATCAGTCAAATAATATACATCTAGCACCTAAGAACTCATAGCATCTTATTTATTAAAAATGATGGTTAAGGAAAGAAGGTGCAGAATCTTGTGAACATGCATGTATGGTTTTATGAAGTATCTTTACAGCCTGAGAAGCATTGAATATACTCAACTCACCAAGCTCTCTTCTCAATCATCTACACCTCTCTGACTTTCTCCATCCGGCTTATCAAGGGCCAAATCTTGTGTACCCAAAACATATCCATGTTGTAATTGTGGAAGTTCTTTTATCTGTTTTCATGATTGCACTTTTATTTGCAGGTGCCACGCCTACATTGCTTTATACATAGAAAGCTTTCAATTCACGATTTCCTCAGTTTCCCCATGATTGAGGTGATAATCTTTTCCTTGTACTAAAATGAGCTATTATTTTAACATATTTTGCTCTAATAACTGATTGTTTGTCTGAAATATTACTTGCTAGATATATCACCATTCCATGTCTAATTCTTGCATGTTTTAATTTGTGCTTTTTTCTCTTGTTATTTATTCATAAAATGTTTATTTCTGCCCCCAGCCAATGCCACATTTGGTTAGAGGGATAAGAGATGGTCTGCTAAGGCATCTTACATCTCTTCTTGGCAATGATGGAGTAGCAGCACAGTGCATGTTGTTGCATCTTCTCTCCAAGGTAATTTTTTTCCTTATTTATAGTTCCATGTACTTGATTTTGGATGTTTACAATTATCTTGTTCCTTTTATCACATGTATGTTATACTAGCAGGGACCCGTGTGATGCATGGGATTTGTTAAGCGAAAGCTAAACAATAGAAACGCATAAGAGTATACAATTGTTTTATATTTTTAACTTTTTAAATAATTAATACTTATTTATATTTTTTATACTATTTTTAACATTTTTTTTGCAGTACAAAAATAACAATAATTAATTTCAGTTAGGGTTGTTTATCAAATTGATGAGACCGACCAATCCAACACACTTGATTTGATATGAGTTGGTTGGTTTTTTAGTATTTCCAGTTAGCATTGGTTCAACAATTTCCCAACCCAACTAGGTTGGACCAATTTTTTTAAATTATAACATAATTTCATTATTTTAACTATTTAAAATCTAGTTTTGTTAAATATTTAAATAATGTATAAAATATTTAATTTTTTTTATTTGAATTTATTTATTTTAAAGTTATTACATAATATTAAATATTTTGTTATATAAGTATTTAGCTATTTTTAATATTTTGTTATCTAAGATATTTAGTTATTGAAATATTTAAATAAAATTTCATTTTTAATGTTAAATATTTATTATTTGAATAACATTTAAATTGAATCCGGAAAATCATAATTTATATTGTTAGTACATAATTTCGTAATGAATTTTGTAAGAATATAAAATTATTAATAATATGAATAAATTAAATCTATTTTAATTATTTTTATGTTTTTAATAAATATTTTAAAGTTATTATATAATTTTGTTAAAATATTTAAGTATTTCTTAAGTTTTTTAATTCAAACTTTCTTTAGATAGATATAGATAAAAGGTGGGGAGAGAATAAATAGGAATTAGAGATAATTTAAGAGAAAGTGGGGGCGGGTAGTTTAGGAGAAATTTTAGGAGAGAAGATTATTTAGGTTCTTTGAAACATGTGGGAGAGAGAGAGAGTTTTTAGGAGCATCACATTGGTGCTTTCAAAAATGACATGGAATAAAAAAAATAAAAAATTCAAAAAAAGGAGAATTCCTAGACTGACTTCATTTTCTCTCTCATATATGGAAACCGAATGAAATCAAGTAATTTCTTTTTGAGCAGGTGCATGCTAGAGTTGATACTGTAGCAGTGGGGAAGCTGTCATTAAACCTCACAGGTTTCACTGAAGAAAGTATATCTGTTTTCAGAAATCAGCTTAATCTTGCAATGCAGAGCCTCCTACCTTTCACACAAGTAGTGCCTCTTACCGTGGAGTATCTTAACAGTACCTCACTTGCCCCAAGAAAAGATTACCAGACAAACAGGCAAGTAGATTCATATTGATATAAGATGGGATGCACCAAAAAAGGATGCTGGTTATGGTTACATGAATGCAAATGCTATCTACCATTGTACATTGTTGTTATAATTAGTGCCTTTCAAGATAAATTTGTTTGATTGTTTTTTATTCCAGGTTGGTCACTGGAGTTCTGCAGTTAGCTGAAGGAACGCACTTAACCATTGATGAGACTCAACTTAAAGCAGGGACCCTTAATTCCACTGGAGTCGAGAATGTGAGGTTGCTTAAGAATCTAATAGAGTGGCAGAAGGTATTTTAGATATATGTTGATCTTCTTGACCTTGCTTAGTGTATTCATTTAGTACCATTTGGATGTTAGATGTTCATACTAAATAGTATTTTTATTTCAGGTAGACTATGATTTTGAGTACTACAAGATGGAAATGACCAGTGATGTTCAGTTATTGATCCTCTCAGAGGGGAAGTCTAACATCTTGCCAGCAGACTTGGTCTTACCTTTCTGTCCTTCTGCTGTATGCTCTTGTGAAAATGGTGGTACTGAAGTTCAACAAGGTTGGAGGTGGTATTTGACTACTCTAAGGTCATTGCCACATTCTATCAAGCCAGAAATGCAGAAGGTAGGGCCCTGTGAAGCCAAACCACCCTGGTCCTGGCCTTGGGGATAGAGTGGTTAAGGGGTGCCACTAATTGGGTGGGGTCTGACTGAAGCTCCTTCACCCCTGGCCTTTTGATTTAAAAAATGCAAAAGTTATATTGAGGTTACTCCTCCAATGAGCATGTTTTCTCCTGATCTCCTGAATACCGTCCTTGAGAACTGCAGTACTTGCTGCAATGTAAGAGGAAGCCCAATATTTCGCCATTCAAACTAGTGTGTTATCAAAATTTCTTGCCTTTGCCAGTTAAAAAAAAGTGAATGAATTCCTTCCTTTAGCATCTTCTATGCTTGTCTCTCGAATCATTTTGTTGCCTCTGTTTTTTACTACTTAGCTCTTCAAGTTCAAGCTGAGTTGACTACTGTTTGTGGTTTTTGACACTTGATGTGTGGCAATTGTATGTTGGATGATCTTTCATTCATAGCCTATTTTTGTACTTTGGGGACTGTTCGACTTGAACTTACAAGATAGAGGTTTATACTATGTGTGCAGATAATAGAAGATGACCTGGTTGCTGCTCGGCAAGCAGATAGGAGCTTAGGCAGCCAGGATTTTAGCAGGTTTGTCTCAGGGATCTAGAAATCAATTACATGTGACGAGTTGTAGCTTGATCATGTCCTTATAGTTCTATTGAACTTCTTCAATCTGATTGCTTTATAGGTGGCTGACAATGGCCCGTTTAATGTCGGTGAGTTTTGGTGAAACCTGCTTGTCATTGGAGCATTGGCAAATGGTCAGGGAATTGGAGAGGTTGAGGAGGGAGAGAATGTAAAAACGAGGGATATTGATAAAATTACGGGAGTCGATTAGGGATGTTGATATAATTTTGGGATTTATGCAAGTTTTTCTATAATGTACATGTATCTTTAACTTTTCTATTTGTAATTATGCATTTCTGAAGTGCAGCCCATTCTCAACCATCTGGACCCTTACAATTCTTCTGATGATGTCCTTGCCTTACATGTTACCTACTGAACTCAATGGTGGTTGAACGACACAGTGAAGAACATTGATTATTGTAGAAAAAGCCTAAAGATTTCTAACTAAACTAGCATTGATGCATGGGCCGCTGTTCAAAGTGATTCACCAAAGTTTTTATAATTTATATTTCTAGTTCTTTATATATAAAATATTAAAAAAATAATATTATTTTCTATTTTAATTAATTTAGCTTCAAACTTTTTTCTTTTTATATAACTTATATGTTATGAGAAATGCATAAATCAACTGTTTAATGTGAAAACCAACTAATGGTGGTTTAGGTCTCTTGGCTAGAAACATTTCAAAATTGAATTGACAAAAATAACCAAAGCTCATGTTAAAGTGTTTTTTATCGCATTTTATTATTGAACCATAACAATCCATGAAACAAATATATATTAAATTAATAAAAATGAGAGAAAAACGTGGTAACCATGAAAAGAGGCTTAGACTTTCGTATAAGAAAGTTGGTTCACTTGAGGTACTAGGTGGGCAAATTTTGGGTGACATCAGTTTGGGTTTAATTTTAGGTTCATATTTAAGAAGAAATTATAAAGGTGTTGAAGGGTTCTTGGTTAAACAGATTTTGGTGCCACACTAATTCTTTTATTATTATCTTATAAAAAAAATATATTTTGAATGCGAGAAAATAACTGACAGTTTAGCATCACCGGTGGACTATTTCCAACTTTTGATGTTCGGTTTGAAGGAAAAGGTAAGGAAAGGAAGGGAAAGGTAGGAAATGCACATCTCTGTTTTTTGACTTGCTGGAAAATCTTCAAACAACACAAATTTGAAACTGGATCTCTTGTCACAAACATAGTTGGTCAATATGTTGTAATCCCAAATTGTCATTGAATTCCAAATGTAGATATCAAGAATTTGAGATGTCTTCTTTACAATGAATTAAATTAAAATTAAATGATGATGATTTGTGCCTTGAATTCCTGTTTATGGCCTGCTCCATGACTCGATCCAGCATTTGTTGAGAAAAACCCGAAAAGAAAATATCATTGAAGTCTATGGTGGATGTGGAGGACTTGGGCCAATAAAGGGGCTGAGGTTAGGCCCAACCCAACCTTTTCCTATCCAGATCCACTTAAAACGTCAAAAATCTCCCAAATTCTCTTAATATTTGATTAGGATTTGAAACCATATACACATGATATTTTCTTGTTATTTGCTTGTTTGATGTTTTATTGGTTCTTTTAGTACAAAAATGAAAAAAAAAAGATAATATTTCAAATGATTGGAACCTTTATGAATTATGACAGTCCCTTATTGAAAATCTAAAATCATGAAATAAGCAATAATAAAACATAAAATTATGGGAAAAAATCACTGATGACATCAAGATTAGGGTTCAAGAGTTAAGAGAAATGGATTTATAGTATGTGACGGGACTATAGTACATATATAATAGCAATAGTAGACTCAGGTTCAAGTTGGGTTGGGTTTCCCAAGGGTCAACCCTAACCCAATCTGAAGTAAAGTTGGATTGGCAAAATCCAACCCTAACTATAACCAAATCATTAGCCAGACCCAACCCAACCCGTGTTTTTTAAATTGGGTTAGGGTTTATCAGGCCCAAGTTGCAGCCCTACTTTACACACATAAGAAGAAGAGAAAATACTCAAGGGGGTGTATTGGGTGTATAGGGCACTAGGGTTTGTCTGAGGTTGCTCAAGTTTATACTCGATTGTTTTGTTGGTGTGGTGGATTTTTGCTCTTCTCTTGTAGATGCTTGAAGGCCAGACCATCTTAAGGCTATGTTTGGTTTCGTGGGCATTTATTGAAAAACACCACCATATCAGCACTACATAGGCGTTGACGTTTATTGTGTATGAAACCACTGATTGATTTCAATGTTTATCAAATAAACACTGAAAAACAGAAATGCTATGATTATGTGCATGAGGCACTAGGGGAACTTCAAATTCTTGTTTCTCCCAACACCTGGGCATTTATTGAAACAAAATGCTTATATGAATCACTTTAAGCTGAGGTGGAAAGTAACTTTATGGGGTGTTACTTGAAACATCCAACCAAACAACAAAAGCAATAAACATTTAAAGTAGCATTTTTGAAATAAACATTTATCTGATAAACACCCCATCAATAAATGCCCACAGAACCAAACACATACTAAATCTTTGTGTTCTTAAGTGTTTTTTGTTTCTCTATTTGCTAATAATTTCAGATCTTTGGATTTATCTCTGAAAATGAAATATAATGAAAAGAAAATTTGATGCTTTAAGCATTAGATGTATTTCTAGAAAAATTGATGTTGATGGGGAAGACGATACCAAATTGAGAATATAACAGAACAAAAGAACACAACCACAAGTTTTTCTTTTCTTTTTTCTTTCAACATTTGTTTAGGAGAAATGATAAAATTAATGGATCCAAGTAATTGGCTTGTGGATCATATTTCTTAATTTTAGGGTAGACCAAAAAGAATGAGTCGACGTAATGAGAAATGATTTAAGCAATTATATAATTTAATAATTGACATGGCATTAAGTTATTAAACAAAATGTCAAAATAGGATTCATGAACCAACCCCATATAATTGAGATGAAGTTTGGATGATGATGACAACTAGAGGCACACATGGCATAACGAAGTAGCTCGTCCCTAAGAATCCATAAAAGATGAAAGTAATGCTTTCCTAAGACTGTAACTAATTTAGAAAAAAAAAAGAAAGCTGAAGTCAAGTTCTTAAGGCTCAGTTTGTAAGGAATATAAATACAAATTTGTAGAGTATAAAACCTTATATTTTGTATTATTTTGTATATATTAGCACTGTAATTATTTGTATTTGTACTCCTTCCAAATACTGAGCTTAAAAGAAATTCAAAAAATTTATTAAGTTTCTCAACTTGCACCCTAATACCCAATATTTTATCTATGTCCTGAAGCTAAGTTGTAATAGTCCAAAATCATAATAGATATGCCAAGCCTAAAGATTGGCTTTTCTGGCTGCCAAGGCGTGTGGCTCCTTTTTTATTTTTTTTATTGTCCTTTTCCAACCCAATGTATTTTGACCAGGCCCAGAAAAAGGTCCGGTTTAGACCAATTAACATCATTATGTGAATCATGATTTTTAAAATTGGACTGGACTAGATAGTCAGACTGGAAAAATTAGGAATCGGTTAGGTGATTAGTTCTGTTTTATCCTATAACCGTTATTTTGCAAAAAATTGTTGATTTGGTCAGCAAATTACTGACTCGGGTGGTCAAACCGTCCAACAGTTTTGGCCGTTTTTTATTTTTTTGTCAGAATGGGTCATCCATGTGGTTCGAACGATTGGACCGTTCGACCTAGGAACCGGACCCCTGACCGGTTTGTTGTCTGGTTCAGTTTTAAAAACCTTGATGTGAATTATTCCCAAGGTTTTAAAAACCGACCCGGAAACAGAACCATTCTAGCTACCAGTTTCTGGGTCAGCAGTTCAACCGCCTGGGTCGAATGGTTTGGACAGTTTGCATATTAGGGCAAATTTATATGAGATTTTAGATTTGAGAAAGGAGAAAGAAAAAAAAGAGACATTGGTTGAGAAAGAAAAAAAAAAAAAGAAAGAAGAAGGAAGGAGAGGAGGGAAGAAGAAGAGGAGGAGGAGGATTTGATGTTCATCGGCGATGATAGTGGCGACGACGACGGTAAGGCGGTGGCAATAGATGCAGATTTGAGATTTGAGTTCTTGGATCTCAGATCTGAGATCGATTTCTCTAAAACACTTGTAATCTTCTTCTTCTTCTTCTTCTCCTTCTTCTTCTTCTTCTTCTTATTCTTCTCTTTGTGCTATATCCTAGATCTGAGTTCGTGTCTCAATCTGGATCTCAGATTTGAGTTTTCCTCCCTGCAACAGTGCAACTTTATATTGCGAACCGCTGGCCGGGTCAAACGAGTCAACGGTTCAACCACCCGACTTAGCGGTTTTCTAACGAAATCAACGGTTTTTGACCCAAGAATAGATTAGGGGTGAAATGGAACTGGTTGCTTGGATGGTTTCCAGGCCGAACGGTCCAACCGTCTGTGTCAACGACGGTTCAAAAACATTGATTATTCCTCTCTATCATTGTTGGCTTATGGGTCATACTTGAATGGTACGAAATAACCCCGTTATTGCAGATGGCCCAGTAGTTGAGATGGTCACCTGGCATCCCCAGGTTGTGGGGTCAAACCCACCCCTCCCCTCCCCTCCCCACCACTTAGATAGATAGATAGATAGATAGATATTAAAATTGGTCTGTCCATGTCAGCATGTCTCTCCTTTGAGAGAAGCTATATATCTTTTGTTTTAAAAATATAAAACAATAATCATTGCTTATCTTGATTAGATTAATAAAGTTGCACACTATTAGAGAGAGACTTTTGGATTTTCCAAGGCCTTTTATTTTAATGCATATTATTACATTTTAAAAATACGTTTAAGAGAGAGAGACCTTTGGATTTCCAATGCCTCTTATTTTAATGCATGTTATTATTACACTAGCGGGGACCCGTGTGATGCATGGGATTTATTAAGCAAAAGCTAAATAATAGGAATTGTCATTTACTAAAATACCCCTTATAGTTTCATAGATTTACTAAAATCTACCCTGTAGTTAGCATTTTACTAAAACACCACTTATAATTTGTAATGGATTTAATCAATCTTCCATTAGATGACATTGGAAAATAATAGTGTTGACCATAATGTTCATTTAAATAAATTTAATTAAAATTAAAATAAGACACGAGCAACCACACTATTGGCTATATTTGGTCAGTTTTGTTTTCTATAGAAAAAAGTGTTAAGGGTATTTTTGAAATAAAAAATCATGGGCCTAGTAAATGACCCTAATAGATATTGATAATGAACAATAGTTATTGAAAATTTATAGCAAAAATACACAATTAATGAAAATAAATTGATAATGAACAAAATACAATAAGTACTAAAAATGTATTAACTTAGTCAATAAAATCTCTAATAAATATTAATCAATAAGTTATAACAAAAATACAATAAATAAATAAGTACAATAAATTAAACATAAAAATTTTAATAATGTTTAATCTCCAAGAATTATTGAAAGTTTTATGTTAAACAAAAAAATGAAATAAATTTATGCATAGTCATTGAAAATACATTTATGACAAAAAACAATAAATAATTACTGAAATATAATACATATTAATTTTAGTATATATAATTATATAAAAAATACATATTAAGAGTTTAAAATTATTATTAATAAATATTATTTTTTTGAAAGTTATTTTCTCGAATTATTACTTTATATAAGTGAAATTAGTTATTTACAATATTATGTAAAAATATTAATTTATTATTAATTTCAATATTATGTTATAATTATTTTTCTACTTTTCAGATTTTTTAAAATTTATTACATAATTTTTTTGAACAATTTAAAATCTACTTAAATAATATGTAAAATATTTAAATTATAAAATATTAATTATTTAATGAATATAATTATCCATAAAATCACAATTTATACTATTATTACATAATTTCATTATTAACTTTGTAATATATTAAATTATTATTAATTCCAATAATATGTTATAATTATTTTTCTAGTTTGAAAAAAAAGTTAAATTGATAATTCGGAAAAACATAATTTAAATTTTTAGTACATAATTTCATGATATATTTTGTAAAAATATACAATTAATTTTTTTTGTGTTTTTAATCAATATTTTAAAGTTATTATACAATCTTGTTAGAAAATTTAAATAATTCTTAATTTTTTTTAATCCAAACCTTCTTTAGATTGATATAGATAAAAAGTAGGGGAGAGGATAAATAGGAGTTAGAGATAATTTAGGAGAGAAACTCTCTACTAAATTAGCGATAATTTTGGAGATAAATAGGAATTAGAGATAATTTAGAAGATAAATAGAAATTAGAGATAATTTTGGAGAAAGTGGGGGATAGTGGGGAGGTAGTTTAGGAGAAATTTTACGAGAAGAGATTATTTAGGTTATTGGAAAGGTGCATCTCATTGGTTGTTTCAAAAATGACATGGAATTAAAAAATAAAAAAATTCAAAAAAGGAGAAAATTTCTAGACTTTTTTGTTTTAATATAAAAATTAATGAAAATTTAAAATGCAGAACCCATTTTACTAATAGTGTTTTATTGAAAAAATTACTGAATAAAAATGAAAAAATATAAACAATGAATTAAAAATAAGAAATTTAAATATAAAAATATTAATTAATAGTTTTAATAATATTATTAGATAGATTTGTATTAATGCATTTTTAATTAATTAATAATTTTTATGAGTTGAGACCTTTATTTTGCATAAAGAACTCATTAAAACTGATAAAAATTAATGAAAATTTAAAATTTAAAACCTGTTTTATTAATAGTGTTTTATTGCAAAAATTAATGAATAATAATGAACAAAACCAACAATTAATTAAAAACCCAAAAAAATAGAAAAATACAAACATAATTAAAATACTAAAAATAATTAAAAAATATTGAAAATTAACAATATTTTATATTAAGAAGGGTATTTAATAAAAATAATTAAAAAGTAGAAATTATTGAAAATTAGCTGTATTTTTTATTAACTATGGTATTTATTTAGTTATTTAATTTATTTTTACTGAAAGCATATGCAAATTAATTTTGAAGTGACTAATATGCAAAAATAAATGCTGAAAATACTGAAAATTATTGAAAAATACTCATATGCAAAAGTTACTGAATAATAATGAAAAAACACCAAATTAATTAAAAACCCGAAAATTCTAAAAAACCTAAAGCTTAATTAAAGTACTCAAAATAATTAAAAATTAAATTAATTATATTTTATTGAAAAAATACTGAATAATAATGAAAAAATAATGTATTTTAATTATTAATAGTAATATAATTAACAATATTATTTTTAAACTATAATTAACAATAATTATAATTTAAGCTATAAATAGTAGAAAATTACAATATTTTTATAATTAATAATAAAAGGTAACAAATCGTTTCTAATTTAACCTAACCCGATTAGATCTATAAATTTACAGGCTCACGAAATTATTTTCTTTTGAGCTGGGTCTAGTTGAGATATGCACCATGCCCACACATTATCAGAGATAATTAGATTCGAAGTCTAATTGGGTATCAAACTTTTAGAGTCTAGTGATGGCTTTAGCAGATAGGGCCCAAGCTAAACAACCCCTAATAAGCTCAACTTGAAAGTTATATGCATATATGGTAAATATTATTCTATAATATTTAAATAACAAATTTTATATTAATATATATAGAAATAAATAATTTTTTTTATACTAGACTAGAATTAATTTAATTTTTAATTTATAAAAAATCATAGTTTTATAATTAACACGGGCCTCTTTATCAATAGAAAATGTGCAAGCCCGAGCCCGAGCCTGGCTTAACCATTGGGCCTAGATCTTGAGCATGAGCCCAGCCCTTATATAAAGCCTGAAGCTCAAGCCCGAGCCTGATGCTCGATCTGTACAAAAAATGTCTTATTTTCAATATATTTTTATAAACTAATATTATATTAATTTAGTAATAATTTAAGAAGCATATATATATATATATGTAATAGTATCGGGTTGGGCTTATTTGGGAAAGCCTGAGCTCGAACCCATAGGCCTGAAATTTTGTCCAAGCTTGAAAAATAACGGATCAGTCTAGGTTGGGCCGTCGGGCTACCTGACCCACGAATAGGTCTAGTTGTATATATAAACAATTGTATACATAAAAAATCATATGAAATAAAGATTTAAAACATATTTTTTCAATTTTTTTTTAAATGGACCTTTAATAGCTCGGCCCACAACACGGCACGAGCTTGTGTGGGCTCAAGCAATGGACTGTGCAGAACCGACCCCTAAATTATCCCAGGGGAGGGAGGCACGGCCCAGGACACCTCGGGGGTCGGTACGGCATGGCATGCACTTTGTGCGGGCCGCATGCGGGTCGTGCCATGTTGGTCTAGCATTACCTGATTTACACCTCTACTTGAACCTGTCCAACACTAGGGACGGGGCAAGGAAATTTGAGGATTCCCCATCCTTGATGAGGAGTGGGATGCCTTGCCCCTGAACCTGCCAGACATTGGGGAGTGGCTGCCTTGCCCTGAACCCGTCTGATACTGGGGATGGGGTAAGGATGGGGTAGAGTGTCTTGACTATGGGGCAAAGACAGGGATGGGGTGCCCCAACCTGAACCCACCCCGTTGTCATTCCTATATAATTGTTAATTATTAGTGAAATTAATAAAATGTTATCTTTTTTAATTATTTTTATTTATTCAAAGTTAATCAAAATTTTATTTAAAATAATAAAAATAATAAGAATTATTAAAATTACTACAAATTATTAATAAAACTAAATTTATTAAAAAATATTTGTTCATATTAACTTCACAATAATTATTTTTTGTAAATCAATATTAAATGAAAAATACAATTACTAAAATTTTAGATATTAACAATAACTTTGAATACTTTTAGTTAATTTAACAATAAATTTTGATTATATATATTAAAATTGGACGGTCCATGTTATTATGTCTCTCCTTTGAGAGAAGCTATTTATCTATTTTCTCCATTTTTTGCATTTTTTCTTATTTTCTTTTGTTTTAAAAATATAGAACAATAATAATTGCTTATCTTGATTAGATTAATAAAGCTACACACTATTAAAGAGAGACCTTTGGGTTTTCCAAGGCTTCTTATTTTAATGCATACTAGCGGGGGCCCGTGCGATGCACGAGACTTATTAAGAGAAAGCTAAATAATAGAAAGGGTCATATACTAAAATACCCCTTATAGTTTCATGGATTTACTAAAATCTACCCTATAGTTAGAATTTTACTAAAACACCACTTAATAATTTCCAATGGATTTAATCAATCTTCCATTAAATGATAGTGGGAAATGACAGTGTTGACCCTAATGTTCATTTAAATAAATTTAATCAAAAGAAAATAAAAATAAAAATACCATTTTTTCCCTTAATATGACAAGGGCAACCACTCATTGGCTATATTTGACAATTTTGTTTTTTATACAAAAAAGTGTTAAGGGCATTTTTGGAATAAAAAATCATGAACCTAATGGCAAAACAAACACTCCTTAATGAAAGGTTGATTAAGTTAATAAGTTGTAAAATATATGGGATGTTTTAGTAAAATGAAACCTATAAGGTAGGTTTAAGTAAATATGTAAAACTAGAAGATGTGTTCTAGTAAATGACCCTAATAGAAACACATGAGAGTATACAATTATTTTATATTTTCAACTTTTTAAATAATTAATAATTATTCATATTTTATATACTATTTTTAATATTTTTTTACAATACAAAATAACAATAATTAATTTTAGTTAGGTTTATTCATCAAACTGATGAAACTGACCAACCCGATCAACTCGACCCGAGTTGGTCGGTTTTCTAGTATTTTAGGTTGGCTCTAGTTCAAAAATTTTCCAATTCGTCCAAATTGGATCAATTTCACTTTGGCCATTTGTAAATCAACCAAAATCGAACGACCTAACCATGGATATATATTGATATTTTATATTTTAAATATAAGTTTTAAAATAAAAATTTGGGAAATTTCCCATATATTTCTTCTAAAATGTTTTATATCATAAATGTAACTTTTAAATTTACTTTTTAATAATTGCACTATAATTTTTAAAATTTAATTTATTTTTTAAGTTTAAATCTTTTGAACCGACTGACAAAACAAAAAAATTGACCAAAACCGATACAACTTGAGTGGATCGGTCTTCACAAAAGGTTAGTCGGTTTGAGCTGACCAACTCCTCAACCTGACCAGGTCAATTTGGTTGGCCAAATAGCCTACAACTTAACTGAACCACCTCATAAATACTCATAATTTCAACTAAATTAATAGTCTCATCTTTGATAAATAACAATAGTTTAATCTTCGATAGTTATTGAAAATTTATAGCAAAAATACACAATTAATGAAAATATATTGATAATGAAAAAAATACAATAAGTACTAAAAATATATTAACTTATCAATAAATAGTATAATCTCAAATAATAGTTTAATCTCTAATAAACATTAATCAATAAGTTATAACAAAAATACAATAAGTACAATAAATTAAATTTAAAAATTTCACTAATAGTAGTTTAATCTCGAATAATTATTGAAACTTTTCTATAAATAACAAAACAAAATTAAATTTATACATAATCATTGAAAATACATTTATCACAAAAACAATAAATAGTTACTGAAATACAATAAATATTAATTTTAGTATATAATAAATATAGATTCAGTGTTTCAATTTATTATTAATAAATGTTAATTTTTTTGAAAGTTATTTTCTCGAATTTTTACTTGATATATATAGATGAAAATAGTTATTTACAATATTATGTAAAAATATTAAATTATTATTAATTTCAATATTGTGTTATAATTATTTTTCTACTTTTCAAAGATATTTTCAATTTATTACATAATTTCTTTATTTTAACTATTTAAAATCTAGTTATGTTAAATATTTTGTTATTTAAAATACTTAAAATAATAAGTAAAATATTTAAATTTTAAAATGTTAGTTATTTATGGAATATAATTATCCATAAAATCATAATTTATACTATTAATTTTGTAATATATATTAAATTATTATTAATTTCAATATTATGTTAAAATTATTTTCTGCCTTAAAGAAATTTTTTAAATTTATTACATAATTTCGTTATTTTAATTATTAAAAATCTAGTTATGATAAATATCTAGTTATTTAAATATTTAAATAATCTATAAAATATTTAAATTTTTTTGTTATTTGAATTTTATTTATTTAAAGCTATTACATATTATTAAATGTTTGAAAAACATTTAAATCGATGATCCAGAAAAACATAATTTAAATTGATAGTACATAATTTTGTGATATATTTTGTAAATATATAAAAATATTTATTATATAATTTCGTTATTTTAACTATTTAAAATATAGTTATGATAAATATTTATTTTTTTAAATAATCTATAAAATATTAAAGTTTTTTTGTTATTTGAATTTTATTTATTTAAATCTATTACATATTATTAAATATTTGAAAAGCATTTAAATTAATAATCTGGATAAACATAATTTAAATTGTTAGTACATAATTTTGTGATATATTTTGTAAAAATATAAAATTATTTTTTTATGTTTTAATAAATATTTTAAAGTTATTATATAATTTTGTTAGAATATTTAAATAATTCTTAAATTTTTTAATCCAAACTTTACTATAAATTAATAATAAATATTATTAATTAAAATTACTATAAATTATTAATAAAACTAAATTTATTAAAAAACATTTATTCGTATTAAATTAACAATAATTATTTTCTGTAAATCAACATTAAATAAAAATATAATTATTACAATTTTTTATTTAACAATAACTTTGAATACTTTTAGTTAATTAACAACCAATTTTAATTATTAATTAATAGTAAATAAAATTGTTAAATGTTTCAGATGTTCCGGTGCATTGTACAGATCCCGCTAATGGCCAAAAGTATAAAATAAAAAAAAAAAACATCTGAGAACAGTGACAGATCAATCATCCAATGGCAATTAACCACTCGGTATTACAGGAACCGAACTTTTCGAAGTTGTGGTGCGAGTGGAATGGGTCCCCTCACGAGTCACGTTTCACGATAGAACGTAGCTTTTTTAGTTTTTTTTCAAGGAAGATAGTATAACACGATACGTTGAAGGAAAGCGATTGATGGCGTACGTTAACGTCACTTGCAAGATACCTCAGATTCATTCATACACCCAAACAAGTCCTAAGTACTAGGCGGATGCTGAATGAATGTACCGGACCCAAATTTATCCATGACATATGACATGGATGAGGATGATTAGACTTTGAACCGGTATCCATAAGTTCCTTTGTATTTGTAAATTGTAACCAAGGGTCCTCCACAGACCACAAGCACAGTCTCATAAACTCAGAGTAATGTAGGCCCCTGTTTTGGAGTTCTTTTAAGCACTTACAATATTCCAAACGCATCTGAAAAAATGCTATGGGCATTTGATTAAAATAAAGCTCAATAAATGCTATGGGCAACTTTTGGGCCCTAATAAAAGTAATAATTTTAATAAAATCTCTAAAATATAAATTTTTAAAAATGATATTAAATGAAAGCAAAAAAAAAACTGTTCATCTTTTTACTTTTGCAAATCATTCATACCTCACCGCCGCCGCATCTACCACCTTCGCCTCCACCTCAAAAACAAATTTCTCTCTCTCAATTTTCTATTCTCTCCATCTCTCTTCAATGTAGGCAATCTCCGATAGTTAAGCTGGAGAAGTGGCCGGAAAATGGCGAAGTATCAAAGGAACAACGTTGGACCTGTGGTTCTAGAGAGGGCCGGAGGAGGGAATTTCCGGCTATGGCCGGCGATTCAGGGAGCTGCATTTCGTCGGAAGCTCTTGGACACGGTGATGTGTGGTGTTTCGTGCCACCGGCATGCGATGGATTCTGGCGTTGCATCGCCGCTACAGATGCAGATACTGAAGCAGAAACAGAAACCGAAGCAACAGGAGAAAGAGCAGCCGAAGTCGCAGCAGAAGCCAAAATTGAAGAAGAATGGTGGATCAGGGAGGATATCGTAGCTTTTGAACTTGTCGCAGACATCGGAGGCGGGATTGGAGGATGAAGTGGAGGTTGAGACGAGGAGGAAGCTTGAGGTTTTCGAGGAGCTTAAAGGTTGCGGTTTCAGGAGGGATCGCAGCAGAAGGAAGCGACTATGGATGTTAGGAGGCTAGCGAAGGAAGATACCAAGGCGAGAGCGACGCTCGCTATGCTTGGAGCGATTCTTCCTCTTGTAGGAATGTTTGATTCCAGTGATCTAGACTTTTAGATCGCTTCGCTCTACACTCTTCTCAATCTAGGGATCGGAAACGATACGTCTGATTCACCATGCTTTTCTTCGCGACAAATTTGATTTTCTCTGTTACCAACCTTCGGTTTTTCCAATATTTTATTGTTCAAGTCTGTTTGATTTCCTTTTACTTTTTTCAAGATCTGTCTCTGTTGCGTTTGATTTTTTCTATTCATGCTTCTTCGGATATATATATTTTTTCCTCTTCTGAACTTCACTGACAAGTGTTTATTTTCGTGAATCAGTTCAACTTTTTTAGCACCATTTCTTCAAAATGTTAATTATTTCTTTGTTTGTGTTCAAAATGTGAACCATTCACGTTTCCTAGGGATTATAGTCGATAAGGCTAACTTTTGGGCCCTTATCACCATTTCTTTAACTTTTTTTATTAAAAAATATTGTTCAAGGTGGGCAGAGGTGGAGGCATTATCGGAAGTAGGCGGAGATAGGCCTAGGCGTGTTGTGTAAGGCGGCAATAATACTGATAAATGATTTGTAAGAAGATAATAGTATTTTTATCTTTACTTAATATTATTTTTAAAAAATTAACCTAATTTAAAAATTTTATTAAAAATATTATTTTTATTGATATTAAAATCCAAAATTTGTCATATCAACTATAATCGCTTTAATGAATGCTGTTTGAAAATCGCTTATTGTATTTGTGGCCCGTCTTGATCCGCGCCACCTAATCATTAACCCAATTATGAAAAAAGTAATTTCTTGGTCACCAAACCCTTACGGAGACATGATGCAAAATTCTGAATTCCAGCCCCCTCTACAACTTGTCCCCCTAAAAACCACATCCTGCCCGTAAATTTAACATTAATTCACGGTCAGATGCATTCCCCCTGTACTTTTAAGCCTAATAAATTCTGAGCTGGGTTGATTTGTACTTTTCCCTAATCTATAAATAATAAATACTCCCGACATGGAGATTCCGGGTGAGAGAAAGTTCGTGGCTGGTATACTTACTTTGGAAATTGGAAAGGACATGGACAAATCAACCACTATCCCAACGAAACCGTACAAATGATTCTGATTGATGTAATAACCAATAATAGTTGGACCATCTCCCTCCCGTCCCTGGCCGCGACAACAGTACTGTAGCATCAATAATTAGTCAAATGCTTCTTCGGCTAAGTTTTGAGTTTCAATTTTTTTTTTCATTATTATTATTAAAAAAGCGGTCTCTATGAACCCTACACTTTTCCTGAATTTGATAAGTTATGTATTTATGATGTCAACTTTGATAAATTGAGAGGTTTTTTAGAGTGATTTAGGTTTATCAATGTTGTATAGGACATAGATAGAAGTAACACTTTCAAACCTTCTACTCTGCTTTTTGTTTATCTAATCTTATGTAGGGGACAGCCTTTTAATGCCCATAGCATATCTTATTCTTTGATGTTTTAATTCCAATTTATAATTGTTGATGCTCCAATTGGCCAAGGACAATAAAGTAATTTCACGTCTAGACTTTGGAGGTTGGCCGAAGATTTCGAGGGTTCAGAGAGGTTGCGGTTGAGGCCAAGGTACGTAGGCTGAGGTAGAGGAGGCTTCGAGTGTTATAGAAGCTGAAGGTAGGTGGCTGGGGTACTGCAAGACAGAATACGTTAGAGGCCCTAGGTGAGAACTCGAGGCAAATTCTTCGACGGTAAAGTTAGTACGAGGCACGAAAAGGGGAACCCGAATATAGTTTGTGAGCCCAGTTCCAGATTCAGACTGTAGATTGTATATGATTCCTCCCTTTACCTAGAGGGGGCACCCCTATTTATACTTGAGCTGCTTGGAGGTAGGTGGGGATGAACGCTTGTGATAGAAGCCGTACAAAAGTGTATAGTGGGCTTGGCAGGACCAGTGAATGCTCCACAATTGGCTCCGTACAAGGGGAGCAAAGTAACCCCTGCTATAGCAGATCTCGTTCCTGGATCTGGCGCTCGTGGGTTGGGCCTCCCAGCCCTGAATGGGCTGGGTTGTGTCACCCCACATCACTTTCCCCCCACTCTCGAGGCCGAGGAGAAAAATTCGGGTTCGGCTGATGGGAGTAGTAATGGTGAGCGCCAGTGGGCTCGGTAGCCGAGGTGTACCCTGCAGTGGCATCCTCTTTCACATCTCTGCCTTATTCGTCTTCGTAGGTTGGGCCGAAACTGTGAGTGGTCTATGGCACTACTGCTTCGGACAAGTGACCTGGGAGGCGTGCTTAGTGCAGATGCTCTGGTGCCATCATTTGGGCTGAGGACCTAGGGGGCTGTAGGTTGTTTAGGCCAAGGACTTGTGAAGCCGAAGGCTGAGGGGCCTGTGAGGCCCGAGGATCCATGCATGGGATGGCTTTTTGGTTGAACCGGTGTGCGTGCTCACGGGAACGGATCACCCGGACCGGTGGGTCACTTTGGGTAGACACGCTGGTCCGTCTTCAGCACCGTTTCGTCTTCCGAGGGTGAGTGCTTAGGGGTTTGGTGCGGCTGAGAGTCGTTAGATTTGAAATGATCGGAGTCGTTATCAGCGCGTCGCTTCGCCTTCTGAGGCTGAGCATCACGCGATGCATCATGATTGGGTTGTGGAGGCGGTGGCTTCTCAGCCGCTAGATCTCGAGAAATCTGGGCCATTCGTTCTTCTTTAAATAGGGGATTTGACAGCATAATTCTTGTCATTTTGCCTCCAAGTGCTTTCTTCTTCAAGTGAACTTAGCTCCCAGATTCTCCAATCTTCAACACTCTACTTTCACTTATTTTTCTTCTACTCCCCTTTTTAGGTAATTTCCAACAATGTCTTTCTCAGATTTTGGACATGAGTGCTATGAACTTCTGAATGTATCAGAGGGGAGCTCCATTCGAATCTCTTCTCCTCTTTCCCCTCTAAGCTCTTCTGTTTTCGTTCTCCTTCAGTGCGAGGTGGAGGTGCTTCGGGAGAGGATAACCTCTAGGGGAGTCGAAGGCATCCGCCGAGGCAATGACCCTTACTGTGAGAGCGCCGCATCTGTGACATCGAGGGAGGCCGAGGGGGAGTAGGACTCGAACCTCGTCCCCGGATGAGGGTTGAGAGTGTTGTCGGGGTGGCGGCCGAGACTAATCCTTCTCGCCCAGAGTTTGAAGGTTCTCTGGATTGGGATCAGGTCAAGGCCCTGATGAGGCAGTATTTAATCCTTTCGTCCTATGGAGTGAGGGCACCCGAGGCGGGTGATCGTCCATGGACTCCCAAGGAGGGGAAGATCTACGTTTATCAACACTTCCTCCAATTCGGTCTTCGGTTCTTCCTCCATCCATTGATATCTAACCTGCTAAGGGTGTATGGGATTACCCTTAGTCAATTGGTGCCCAATGTGATAGGAACCATTGTGGCAATGCTGGTGGCGGCCCAGCTCCAGGGGTGGAGCTGACGCCGAAGCTCTTCCAAGCGGTCTTCGTGCTGAGGAAGCACACTTCCGAAGCCGGTGTCTTCTACTTCCAACCCCGCAAGTCTAAGCCCGTAGATAACCCTTTTTCCATACACAAATGGAAGAGTGTCCCTGAGCCCGTAGATAACCCTTGTCTCAAGGGTTGGTCCTTCAAGTCAGGTTGGGGAGAGGCCAGCTTGTCTGCGGAGAAAAGTGTCCCCTTGCTTACGAGTGAGGATAGTGACGATCTTGCGTGGCTGCTCAACCTATGGAGAGTCCGAGCCCAACCCTTGGTAGAGGAGGAGATCCCATTGGTTTTCGCTGGGCTCAACCCTACCCCCTCGATAGGATAGTCCATGCAATTCCTTTCCACATTTTCCTCATCTTCGTCTTTGTGTAACGATACTGACTGTTGTTTTGTTTGCAGAGGTGCCAATGGATACTCGGAAAGCCATACTTGACCATGCTTGCGTGATACAGAAGGAGTGGGTGAAGGCTGGCGGATAGATGCCTCAGAGGCCCGCCAGCCCAGAAGGAGAAGGTGCTAGCCCCTACGAAGGGGGGGTCTTCCTGTCAGGTCCCTGTCAAAGGGACTTCTTCAACAATTCCTCCGAAGGGAGCCACTCCACAAATCCACACGAAGGGGAAGGGGCCCGTCGAGGAGGGCCAACCGAGGCGCGAGGAGCAAGCGCCACAGTAGCCGGCTAAGGTGCCGAGGAGACCTACCCACGAGGTTGAGGCAGGGAGGAAGAGGCTGACCGAGGAAGCCGTAGGGGGTCAACCACAGCAGAAGATGGCCCGCACCGGGAGTTCTGCCGGTGATGCCCCAAGGAAGCCCTATAAGGAGTGAATGGGGTCATTTTTTGCACCCACGTCGTTGGAGGAGCTCGCCTAGTAGTTTGACCAAATCTTTCGCCCTGAGTGGGAGATCCACGAGGGGAACTCTATCCACAACGCGGGAGTTGGCCCGGCATTGGTGAGTGGGGCTCTTCTGGCACGGGACCGCTTCCAGATGCTGGGGAAGACCCCAGATAAGTTGTACGACTAGGGGTTGCAGAGCCTGGTTGAGGTTGCAGTTGGATCCCCTTCTCTTTTCTTCTCATTTTTTTTCGTTTTGCTGTTATATACTGACTGCTTCCTCGTTACAGGTCTGCCTTCCTTTTGTTGGGCTAGGGGATCAGCTGAAATTGACCCTAGCCAACATGGATAAGCTGGAGGCTGAGAAAGAGAAGCTTCAGCAAGCTGCCACCAACGTCGTGGAGAAGCGCCACGAGTTGCAGCGATACTTTGGGCGATGAACAAAAGTTCCGCATGGAGGCCAAAGAAAAGCTGAAGAAGACGTAGGATCTCCTTTCCAAAGAGCAAATGGAGAGGGCTCGCGTAGAGAGCCTCATTTCTGAGGTCGAATGGCGAAGAGGCGAATAAGCGGGTGGCCAAGGCAGAGAAGAGGGCCAAAGAGGCGACTAACAGGGCTGTGGAGGTCAAACAGAAGGCAGTCGATGCTGAGAAGAGGGCCCCGAAGGCAGGAAAATGGGCCGATGAGTTAGCCGTTCTCGCCTCTGGGACTTACTTGGACAGGATTGAGGACACCAAAAAGGCACTTGCGGCGGTGCTTCTAGACTTTGATGTCGAATCTTTGAAGGTGATCACTGACTCTCTCAAAGAGGCTACTGATTCTGCACTTCCTCCTCCGGCTGGTGGCGAGGCTTAGGCTAGGCTTTTATAAAGCCAAAAAATTTTTGTGCATGATGAAAATCAGTGGCATTTTTTATCTTTGCCTCAAATGTTGTACTTGTGCTTTGTTGTGTTGTTTTTCCTTGTATTTTTTTTCATTGTTTTTGCACTTATGCTTTTGTTGCCGAAGGGTGATTGCCTCTCCAAGAGAAAAATCACAGCGTGAGACAAGTGTAGTTCTCTTCAGTTTACTTTACTTTGCACATTAGAGGAATGGCGGAGGGGTGGCTAAGGCGAAGCCTTCGCAGCTAGGCCGGTGCTTGCCTGGCCTGACACCCTTCTAAGTGTTCACTTAGGCAAGGCAAAAGAGGCCTATGATGGGGGGAGGCTGGAGCGAAGCATGGGCTCTCCTGGCTCTCTTCCCCTTACTCCTTGGGTAACTAGCAACATGACCTATCGACGTGAGAGTGGGGGTCGAGGCTAAGCTGAGGCTCGTCTGTCTCCCATTCTTCAAAGTGTTAGCTTCGGCGAGGACGAAGTGGCCTACCGTATTGAGGGGTGGCCGAGGCAGAGCTGAGGCCTGTCTGGCTCCGTGGGGCCTAGGCAGAGCCGAGGCTCGCTTGGCTCCCATATACCCGCGCATTAGCTTCGGCGAGGCTGAGATGCACTGCCCTGCTGGGGGGTGGCCGAGATAGAGTTGAGGCCCGTCTTGTTCCATGGGGTCTAGGCAGAGCCGAAGCTCGCCTGACTCCCATGTCCCACTGCATATGTTTCGATGAGGTCGAGCGCAAGACTTCGAGGAGGCTGGCTTCCTTTGCTGGTAGCGCTAAGTGTGAAAGTTCAGGAGGCTAGCCACTGTCGAGGTGGGGCGCTGAGGCACATTGGGCCTTCAACCGTCCTGGTATATTCTGACGCATTAAGTCATAGCTAAAGTGTTCGCTACCTATTCGTTAAGTCTTGGCGTCGGTCTAGTGAGGGGGTATAGCCCTCGGAGTAGGCTGTAAGCCCTTGCTAGTCGCGAGGCCGAAGAGTTGCAAGAACTTAGTAGGTACACACACTGAGCATTGAGACAAAGAGGAACTTTGCTTCATTCATTCCATAATTTCAAAAAGATGTTACAATCACTCGTAGTACATCCGAAGGTTCTCCGAATTCCATGTCCGAGGTATAGGTCTTCCATCTAGGTGTTCCAGGTGAAAAGTGTTGGGACCAATGACTCGCTTGATTCTGTAGGGGCCTTCCCAGTTGGGGCCCAGCTTCCCTACTCTAGGTTCGAGGACCATGACTTTTCTGAGGACAAGGTCTCCCTCTTGATAGTGTCTTTCCTTTACCTTGGAGTTGTAGTAGCGGGCTACTCGATGCTGGTAAGCGGTTGCCCTTATCTGTGCTTGTTCTTGGGCTTCTTCCAGCAAGTCTAAGTTTGCTTGGAGGGCTTCATCATTCTCGACTTCATTGTACGCCTTAACTCGGAGTGTCGGCTAGCCAATCTCTGTTGGGACTACTGCTTTTGCACCGTAGGTTAAGCCGAAGGGAGTTTCCCCCGTGGCTATCCAAGGCGTAGTTCTTCAGCCCATAGCCTTTTTGCTCAGTCCAATCTGGTCTTCAGTCCATCCAGTATTGTCTTGTTGGTGACCTCGGCTAGGCCGTTGGTTTGAGGATAGCCTACCAAGGTGTACTGTTGCCTGATACCGAGGGAGGCGCACCACTCCTAAAACTTGGTGTCATCAAATTGCTTCCCGTTGTCAGCAACTAGCATGTAGGTTAGGCCGAAGTGGTAGATAATGTTTTTACAAAAGAAATTTTGGATGGCTCACGCCATGATAGCGACCAAAGGCTCGGCTTCCACCCACTTGGTGAAATAGTCTACTACAACCACGAGGTACTTTCTTCCCCCCGTGGCCTGAGGAAAGGAGCCAAGGAGGTCCATGCCCCATTAGGCGATGGGCCATGGGCTGCTAAGGGCTGAGAGTGGTGGCTGGTCAGTGGCATAAATTGGTGTGCCTCTGACATGGGTCACACTTTTGCACCAATCTAGTTGAGTCCTTGTGGAGGGTAGGCCAGAAGTAGCCCTGCCTTATGGATTTTTGTGCTAGGGCTCTTCCGCAAAGGTGGTTACCATAGATGCCTTTGTGAATTTCTCGTAACACATAGTTGCCCCCTTCCGGAGAAGGCACCCATGAAGCTAAGTAGCTCGTACCCTGCAGTGGCGTCAACGAGGTGGTCTATCTTTGGCAAAGGAAAACTGTCCTTGGGGTAGGCTCAGTTAAGGTCTGTGAAATCAATATAGATCCGCCATTTCCCATTAGCTTTCTTCACCATAACCACCTTTGACAACCAGTTAGGGTAGTGTACCTCTCGGATGAAGTTGACGTCGAGTAACTTTTCAACTTCCTCCTCTATGGCCTTCCAACGTTCTGGTGCAAAGTTCCTCTTCTTCTACTGAACTGGCCTAGAGCTCGGGTCCATACTCAGCCTGTGTGTAATGACTGAGGGGTCAATTCCGGGCATGTCAGCGGCGGACCAAGCAAAGACGCCGGCATTGAGTCTGAGGAAACTTACCAGTTCGGATAGGCTCTTGGGGGGAAGGTTGGACCCGATGCGGACTGTCTTGTCGGGCTCATCCTCTTCTAGGGGGACCGAAACGAGGTCCTTGGCTGGCTGGCCTTGGCTTGTTGGCTTCTCCCTAAGGTCGAAACCCTCTAGTGGCAGAGCTTCTTTGTTCTTTCCCTTCAGCGTTGCCACATAGCACTGACGAGCGGCATGCTGGTCCCCACGAATAACTCCGATGCCGTGCTCGGTGGGGAACTTCAAGGCGAGGTGGTAGGAGGAGATGGCTGCCCGGAGTGCATAAAGAGCTGGTCTCCCCATGATGGCATTGTAGGGTGAGCCGATCTTCACGACCAGGAACTCTGTCATCCTTGTCACCTGTTGGGGCTCCGTCCCTACTATGACTGGTAGAGAAATCTTGCCCTCTGGTTTGATGATGCTGCCGGAGAAACCGACTAGTGGGGCATATACTGGTTGGAGGTGTTTTGGAGCTATCTTCATCTTTTCAAAAGCTTCGTAGAAAAGGATGTCAGCTGAGGAGCCACTACCAACAAGGATCCTCTTGACTACGGAGTTTGCAATGACAACTGAAACTACCAATGTGTCGTCATGGGGGACTACTACCCCCTTCAGGTCCTCACCCGTGAAGGAGAGGGATTCTTGCTTCTGCTTCTTGGGGGCCGGGCCCCGGATGTTCAACTGCTTGGCATAGGCTTTGTGAGCCGAGGTCGAGGCCGAGGCTCCACCCGAGTCCATGCCTCCCACTATGACGTCGATGGCACCTGCTACTTGTTGGTGGTGGTGGTGGTGCTGCTGAGAGGATGAGGCGCTGACCTCGCCTCCGACCTACTGCTTGAGGTGGCCCCGACGAATGAGGGACTCTATCTCATTTTTGAGATCATAACAGTCCTCGGTGTCGTGGCTGGTGCCTCGGTGGAACTTGTAGTATTTTTTTGGGTTCCACTGGCGGGGGTTCTTCTTTAACTTTTTAGGCCACTACATAAATTTCTCCTGCCTGATTTGCATCAGAATTTGTGTGCGGGTGGAGTTGAGTGGCTTGTTCTGATTGTAAGCCAAGGCCGAGGCCAGTGGCTTCCTATTGTTGTTGTTGTTGCGGCTCTGGTCTCCGTTCTTCCTCTTCTTCTCGGGGGATCCGTCTCAGTACTCTGTGCCTCTCTCATGGGCGTCCGTAGCCAAAGCCTCTTCGACGGCAATGTATTTCTGGGCCCTTTCTAGGAAGTCCAGCTTTGTCTTCGGCTGGCTTTTGGCAACGAAGCATTTGAGAGCCAAGCCGGGGAGGAGACCGCTGATGGAAGCATGCATGGAGACCAGGGGTTGAGGTCACAGACCTCGAGTTCTTCTTTTTTGAAGCGGTCGATGTATGACCACAAACTCTCTCCTTGTTTCTGCTTGACAGTCATCAACGAGACAATGCTTTTCTGGGGGCATCAACTATTGACGAAGCGGACGAGGAACATGCTAGAAAATTTCTCCCATGAGGTGATGGATCGAGGTGGGAGGTTGGAGAACCACTGCCGAGCGGCTCCCTTGAAGGTTGCTTGGAAAGTCTGGCACGTCAAGGCGTCAGAGTACCCATACAGGATCATAAGCGTCTTGAATCTCTCCAGGTGGTCGTCCGGGTCAGTGTTCCTTTCGTACGTTTCCAAGCCTAATCATTATACATTTTTGTATATGTATGCATGTATGCATATATGCATGGTTCATTAAAAAATGTCCATATACATGTATTTAATTAGGCAGGGTTTGGGCTTTCTAAGGACTAAGCCCGAGCCCATCTTGAAAAGTTTAAAAGCCCAACATTTTGGACCCAGGCCTAACCCGATGACTGAAATTTTAAGCCCAGCCCATGTAAAATTGCAGAATGGGTTAGCCGGGCTCAGGTTGGGTCCATCCAAGTTTCAACCCCCAATCAACCCATAGGTTCAAGAACAGCCTCCTTGTTCATTTAAAGAGGACAGTCCGTATACATAAAAGTATTTTCAAAACTTAATATACATAAAAATATTTTTGTTTTAAAAAAATAGTCTTTCTTATTGTGATTTTCTATCATGTTTTAACTAAAATTTTATGGCACATGATACATTAGCTTTTGTAGAAATAGAAAAGCTTTGTCTTAACAAAAATAACACCCTATTTGGTTCGTGGGAATAGGGGTCTGGAATCGGAAACAGAATGGGCTATTCCAGTTCCAACTGTTTGGTTGGGCAGAATCAGAATCCCATTCTCATTCCAGCTGGAATGACATTCCCCCATTTGAAGGAATGGCCATTCCCTGCCCCTCCCTTGAGAATGAAATCCCATTCCTCCTTATTTTAATTCTCAATGCCATTCCTGTCTAAACCAAACAGACTATGGGAATGGACCATTCCGATTCCAACTGCAAACCAAATGGACCTAAATAATTAAATAAATAATGTGACTAAAGTTTAAAATCATTTAGTCAAAACCCATCAGTTAGATGGTTACATTGTCGAATTGTTGAATCCATCTGACAAATCACATGCTGGACCCTTGGTCTTTTTTAATTATAGAGAGGAGATATCTTCATATGGTGTTCATTGATCTAAAAAAAATATATTATAAAGTTCCTAGGAAGATAATGTGGTGGATCTTGAAGAAGGAAGGGCTGTCAAATGGTGAGAGAGAGAGAGATTTCTGTCACAATGCCTCTTTACCAAGGTTTAGAACTTAGCCTTTATTTGCACTGGTAATAGATGAATTGGCTAAACATATCCCGGAGGAGGTCCCATGGTGCTTATTGTTTGATAGTGATATTATTTTAATTGATAAAACTAATAAATGATTAAATACAAAATTAAGTTTATAGATAATTACCTAAAAACAAGAAATTTTAATATAAGTAGAAAGCAAAGCATAATATAAGCAATATAAATTTAAGAATAATAGGAATGCAAATGAGGGCACATTTAGGATTGGAGACTCAAAGGTTACTCAATGTAACCTTTTTTGTGGTACTTGGTTCAATAATTTATAATAAGGGAGAGATTGAAGAGGATGCCGCCCTTAGAATTGGAGCAAAATAGGAAAAATAGAAAGGGCGCATTGAAAGTTTTTCTGATTGTAAAATTTGATAAAGCAGTTGCAAAGTCAGTAATATCTTATGGAGCAAAATGTTGGATGGTCAAAAAACATGTCCAAAATGTGGATGTTGAAACAAATGATTAAAAAACCAAGTATGATTAATAATGAAGTCCTTTGAAGGTACCTAGAAGTAATTCTAATAGATGATAAAACTAGAGAAAGTAGACCTAGATGATTTACTCACGTGCATAGAAGACCATTTATAGCATCCATAACCCTAAGAAAAACTGATTAGTCACAAGTTGAAGATGTTAGAAGGGCTATGGACAAACCAAAAAAGAACATGAGTTCAAATAGTAAGAAATGGTTTAAGCCTTCATAATTTTAATAATGAATATGACATTAAATAGAGCGGAATAGTGAAATACAATTCATGTAACTGACCCCAGAAGTTGAGATAAAGCTTAGATGATGATGATGACAACGAGGATGATGATGATGACAATGAGGATGATGAAAGCTTTTTTTATAATTTGAGTAATAAACCCCTTTTTTCACATATTCCCCACTTGTCATCCCTCTTTCTTTGATCATTAGGACGGAGTAGTAAGATGACTGTGTTTCTTTCATAAGACTTGTGGATCTATTTAGCTCCTTCAAGACGATAGGGATATGCTCCCATTTTACCCATGATTTTCATGTCTCTTTCTTGCCTAATTTTTCTTGCTATTCTATGAGAACTGAGTAATAACATACTCAAAATTCTTCAATCAATACTTCTTTCATCCATCTTCTAAAAGTAGCAGAATCCAATGTTGACCTGAATCCATACACCTCTTCCATATGGGCATTCTGCCATTAAGTCGTAGTCGGTTTCTTGATTCAACCATTATTTTGGTGTCTCAAATCTCTAGATTAATTTGGTATATCCCTGCTGATGCTCTGGTTGAGATGGTCATTAGGCATCCCTCCAAAAATAGAGGTGTTAGATCAAACATATGCAACTGCATGTTCTCTTTGATTATGACAGTGGACCTCACATGCACTCTACTCTTTCCCATCCTTGAGCCTATTTAGGTTGTGTTTAGGGGTGCAAATGGATCGGATCATGATTCGCTCTTGATTCGATCTTATTTGATTAAATTCGGATCACCCTTGTTCGGATCTTCAGATCAACCCCCCTCCCCTCATCCAATCCAATGCACATTATATATTTATAAATATAAATATATAATATATATATATATGTTATTTATTTATTTATAAATTTATTTTTATATTATATTTTTATAAATTTATTATAATTTTTTTATAAAAAACATGTATATATGATGAAAATAGTTAAAAAATACTTGTATTTTTTGTTTTTACTTTATTTAAATTAGTATATTTTATTTTATTTTTAATAATTTATTAATTAAAAGAAAACAAGTCGGATTGGATCAGATCTGAAGATCCAACTTACTGATAGGATTCAAATTCAAATTGAGTCCTATCAAATCCGATCCGATCTTTGGATCAGATCTAACATGAACAATATTGGATCAGATTGGAACATACCCTAATTCGAATCTGATCTGATCCATTTGCATCCCTAGTTGTATTTGGTATCATTGCCGTTTGGGGTTAAACAATAGATATTAGTGTGAAAGATGGATTGTATTGTCACATAATTAGCAATGTTTGGGGATCAATACATATTGCTATTATTATCTGAAAGGTCAAATTTGATGTTTCAACTCTAAACGGCAATTATCAATCACCACATGCACTTTTTTTTGGTTGAAATGACTATTATGTGCTGTAACACTTATATTTCTCAACTACCCCCCATGAATTGGGAACATCTCCTCCTGCATACTATGCAGAGGATGAGATGTTCTCCATGTGTGGCTCCAATAAACGTGGGTAGAGTTCTCGTGGGCAGGAGATTCGGGCTCAGATAGGCAATGTTTCCAAACACAACATTAATGTATACGTTTTTTCTTTTTTTCTTTTTTTCGAGAGAAGATATGTATACGTAATACTAAGGTCCATTCACTTTTCAGTAAGTTACTTACCCGGGTAAATGTTTCTTAAGAAAGACTTACTCGGGTAAGTGCATTTACCCATGTTCTTTCGTTTTCCAAGTAAGGCAACGACTATTTGAGCCATAAAAAAATCAATTATTAAAAGGGACATTTTTATTCCATTTAAGTGTCGACAACTTTTCTCCTAACGGAACATTCTTTTTTGGGATTTAGAGAAGGGAAAGTTACCAACACTTGAATGAGACTAAAATGCCCCTTTTAGTAATAATTTTTTTTTCGCTAAAATAGTCATTACCTTATTTATCTGAAAAATAAAAGATGATGAGTAAATGCACTTACCTAAGTAAATGCATTTACCCAGATAAGTAACTTACCAAAAGCAAAAGCAAATGGGCCTAACTGAAAAAATTATTTATCCATCATTTTTATACCACTTTCATAGACTTAATTACTTGAAATTAGGGGTAATTATGGGCCTGGACGGGCCATATCGAGCTTAACACTAATTACATATAAGGGCTATAGCTAGTTTTATTCATAGAAATTTGAGGACCCACGTCACCGGCAGCTTAGAAGACAATTTAAAATTACATTATGCCCCAGCTTCCCCTCCTTTTCGATTATCATTTCTCGTGATACCGGTTGATTGGTTACAAGTGTTTCCGTACTCTATATTGTCTACGCGAGTGGGCATAAGAAAGAACGGATTGAGAACGAACGATAACCTGAAATAGTTTGGCTTCAAAGTTTGTTTTTTAACTAGCGCGCACACACACTGCAGACTAGACTTACAAGTGCAGAGAGCACCAGAATCCTTTCTCTCCGTGCGCTCTCTGGCTCTCTTTCCAAGAATAAAAATTCCGATAAGTCAATAGTATCTAGACTTCGATCGAGGGACCTCCCTCCCCCAGGAAGTCGATGTAGCTGAGAAAGTCTAGGAAAGAACAAGAGGTTCGTTCTCTGAATCCTTATGCCAGAGGTTGAAGTAGAATCCGGCAACTCCATGCCAGACACTGGCTTGTCATCACCCGATAATTTTCTCTTCGGAAAATACGAGCTCGGGAAGTTGCTCGGCTGTGGCGCCTTTGCGAAGGTCTATCACGCAAGGAACGTTCGGACAGGACAGAGCGTGGCGATTAAGTCTATCAGTAAGCACAAGATCATCAAAGGGGGACTGGTTTCACACATCATACGGGAGATATCTATCATGCGCAGTCTAAACCACCCTCACATCGTCAAGCTCTTTGAAGTACTCGCCACCAAGACCAAGATCTACTTCGTGATGGAGTTCGTCAAAGGCGGTGACCTTTTCTCCAAGGTTGCCAAGGGTCGTCTCAACGAAGACGTCAGTCGTGGTTACTTCCAGCAATTGATATCCGCCGTCGGATATTGCCACTCCCATGGAGTCTTTCACCGGGACCTGAAATTAGAGAATCTCCTACTGGATGATCACGGCAATCTCAAAGTTTCGGACTTCGGCCTCAGCGCCGTGACGAACCAGATTCAAATGGACGGACTGTTACACACGATCTGTGGTACGCCCGCGTACGTAGCACCCGAAATCCTGGCCAAGAAAGGATACGATGGTGCGAAAGTGGACATCTGGTCGTGCGGCATCATCCTCTACATTTTGAACGCCGGCTACCTCCCATTCAACGACCCAAGCCTGATGGTGATGTACCGGAAAATCTATAAAGGAGAGTTCCGGTGCCCTAAATGGATGTCTTCAGACCTGCGAAGACTCCTAGCGTGCCTCTTGGACACAAACCCGGATACGAGGATTACCGTTGATGAGATCCTGCGCGACCCTTGGTTCAGGAAGGGCTACAAAGAGAAAGAGGTAAAGTTCCACGAAGAAGATTACGAGGATGGAAGCGCTGCCACGTTCCTCAATGCTTTCGATATCATCTCGATTTCTTCGCGTTTCGACTTGTCGGGTCTGTTTAGCAATTCGGGCGACTTGGTGGTCAACCGGCTATTCGCATCAGCCGAGTCACCGGAGAAAATAATGGAGAAACTAGAGGAGGTAGGGAAGAAGGAGAACGTGACAGTGACGAGGAAGAAAAACTGGAGGGCAGTGTTGGAGGAGCAAAGCGGTAATTTGATGGTAATAGTCGAGGTGTACCGGTTGACGGAATTTTTGGTCATGGTTGAGATCAGGAGCAGGGGCTGTGAGGCGCGGTCCTACGATGAGATATGGAAAAAGAAGATTGGACCCCAGCTGAGCAGCTTCATTTATCAGCCAGCGACGCCGGTTTCCGATAACTAGTCCAGAGTCCAGAGTCCAGAGTCCAGACAGACATCCGCCCTTCATATTTACTGGGGATCGGCCGGGAATTCCATAATCCATACGCAACGGTATCAAATTAAATTTTGCGTTAATGACTTGAGTACACAATTTTTATATTTTACAATATCTATGAATTATGATACCGGAAAAGTTTGACCAATCAGACCCCTTCCTCAAGGGTGTCAATGGACCAGTTTTGGATTGAATCTGTTCAGTTCAAAATTAATTTGGACGGAATAGACGGACCAACAAGATATATTGGATTGTACCATTCCGGTCTAAAATATTATTAGATTGGATTGAATCCGGTCCGTGCTTAATAAATTTATATTAGATTGGGTTGGATTAAACCAATATTCGGTCTATTGATATAAGATAAGAATATAGGTGTCAACGGATCAGGTTTGGATTGAAACCAATCTAAATCAAAACAAATTTAAACAGATTGTATGGTCTAGACATCGGATGGGCTACATGTGAATCTTGATGAATACCAGCTGCTCGGTTCGGTTACCACCTTAAGTTTATCACTTCACTTATCAGTACTTTTTGGGTTTTTTGGGTTAAGTACACTGCCATCTCTATTTTTCTTAGAGATGGCGAACTAGCACTTTGCCCCAGCCTCAGGGAGGAGAAATTTGTATTGTAAGTTCGTAAGGGTGGAAAAAGGAATAAAGGAGGGGAAGCGGGGGCAGAATATCAATTTGTAAATTGTCTTCTAGGCTGACCCGTGATCTGGGTGCCTCTTATTTTTGGGTAAATTATAAAGACCCCCCATCTACTATGGGGTCTGTGATAAAGACCTCTCTGTATTTTGTTTTACCACTCTATACTATGACCGTAAAATAAAGATCTCCTTCCGTTAGTTTTTCGTTGAAATTCAATGTTAAAATATTTTTTAATTCTCATATTATCCTCGTAATAATTATTCGAATAATTAGAAAAAAAACACTGTTCATCTTCCCAACTTCGCCATACACGAATAGCAGCTGCGGTAATGTCTTCCCCTCTACCATAGCTGCCACAACACATTGTCCGGATGCTTGGCCGACAAGCATTTACCAAGTTTCAGTAATTGTCCTACGAACAGCAGTTACGAGTAGTGAGTGAAATTCTTGAGATTTTTCACTAAGCAGGCGGAATTCAATGGCTCTTTTTTTAGCTGTTGCCAACATGATACGCTAGTGTCTCTTCCGAAGTATAGAGGAGAATTTTCAGTCATGTTTAGCATAGAAAATTTCCCTTATTTTTACCATGTTTCGCATTTTCCCCTGCGGCCCAGAAAAAGACGTGACATTCTACATTCGTTCGTTGTAATTAGAAATTTCTTCAAATCTCTCTACGCTTATACTCCAGGTCTGCAACCTTGATTTTTTCCCTACTATTACAGGGCGCCATGGATTCTAGGGAATCTAAGCTCACATTCTTTTAACGGTGGAGCAAGAAAAATACATATGTAGAAGAGACTTTGCAGAATTTATACACAATTATTCAATCTCTTGAAATCATTTAGGGCAGAATTCTTCAAAGAAAAATTCGAATATAATTTCACAGAGAAGTTGATCGAGAATTTGTATGCCAAATTCAATCCCGACCTCTTCTACTTCTTCCAACTTTGACATCTCCCTAGAAACCCAAACGGAGGACCTCATTTCTTTTTCAGCTAAATTGCTAATCACTCCCCACCACTCCAAGTATGAAGTACCCCTGATCATCATTCTTCCTTGTTTCCTCAAATTTCTCTTCAAACGAACCTGATCCCCAATCATCTGAGCTCGTAATACAAGCCAAAGGTGGAGATACACAATCGGACTTTGCAAGTGTTGTAAAAATAATAAAGAGGGCAGAATGGAACTTGCATGAGTTTGTTGTCACAGAATCTTAAAACTAGGAATTGTAGAGAGATGATGGTTGAGTCGTGCCACTTTGTCATTTTCCTTAAAACCGCATTTGCCCCCTACGATGTACTCGGGTGATCGTAAATTGGTCGGTAAGATAAAATAACCCACTGGCCATTGGTAGGCGTGCACTCGCTTACCAGACCTCCGCGAACCACAAAAAACTGATGTTCAGATCTACAGAGAAGACAAAGTCAAAAATGTTGTGTATAGACTAGGTCGACCAACACTCTTCTTATAAAGTGTTCTCAGACCCGAATGGACACAGAGGTGTCCGTTCAAACAGGAGCCTCTTCAGAATAGTACACCTATTCGAATAGGCACAGAAGAAAGAAGAGACACGAAAAGAGAAAACGTTTTAATTTAAAAATTAAAATACACACATGCGCCCTCGACTCGGTGCACCCCTCTCACATCGTAGGCATGCACTCGCTTACCAGACCTTCGCGAACTACAGAAAACTGATACTCAGATTTATAGAGAAGACAGAGTCATAAATGTTGTGCATAGACTAGGTCGGCCAACACTCTTCTTATAAAGTGTTCTTAGACCCGAATGAACACAGAGGTGTCTGCTCAGACAGGAGCCTCTTCAGAATAGAGCACTTATTCGAATAGGCATAGGGAGAAATAAGAGACACGAAAAGAGAAAAGGTTTTAATTTAAAAATTAAAATACACATACGCGCCCTCGACTCGGCGCGCGCGTGTGAAAAGCACCCCCAATCCCCTCTCACATGTATGGAATATCTATAGTTGAGAGAGCAAAACTATAAATATACTCTACATCCACTCCTTTCCCAAGCAATGTGGGATAAGGAGTTTTCCCATGCACTCAAGGGTGGGAAGAGGAAAAGACAAAAACAAGAGGGAGGAGAGAGATTCTTGAAATTTTGAATCTCTCTCCAATAATCTCCCACAAGATTCAACATTACAAGAAGATCAAACAATCTGAGCATCACAGTGAGAAAAGTATTCATGGTGATGTCTTTTGGATTTCAATCTACACTTAGGTATGACAGACTATGTTACAGAGTACGGGTGGAGTCAGACTCCTTCAACCTTTCCTCTTTGTCGTAAATAACTAACTGGCCAACCAACTCAACTCACCAGTTCTTTAGTGGTTCTTTTGTTTTGGAACATTTCGGCTTCGTTCCCCTCTTGAAATCATGAGTGTTTTAGAGAGTCAGCCCAAAATCTCTCTTAGAAATAGCCACATTTCACACTTACTTAGGTCAGTTATTAGTGTGCACTACACACACTATTCTTAACTGATTAAGAGCCTCATGCTCAACCTCCTCAAACTGTAGTGAGCACTATCTTATCTCGGCATCTAAAATAGGACACAAATGATGGTGCTTTCTCAAGTCATCTAGTAACTCGTTTTTACCAATTCAACATAATTGTAGGGATCTCCTTTCACATAGGTTGAGTGTCAATTACTAATGACTTATGTAATGGGCTTTAGCCCCATTCCTACCGATGCCTCACAAACCACCTTAGAAGTCTGTGGTTTGGTTAACGAATCTGCAAGGTTCTTTTCAGACCTTACAAAATCCAGAGCTATTGCACCTTCACTGTGGTATTGTCTTACCAAGTTATGCCTTAAACGAATGTGCCTTCTTTTATCGTTGTACGTCTAATTCTTGGCTCTGACTATTGTTGCTTGGCTATCACAATGGAGAGATATGGACGGAAGTGTTCCTACCCAAAGTGGTATACTTACCAGTAAGTTCCTTAGCCACTCTGCCTCAAACCTTGCCAATTCTACTGCAATAAATTTGACATCTATTTTTGAACTTGTGTTGCATGACTGCTTTACCAATTTCCACGATACTGCTCCTCCACCTAGAGTAAACACATATCCGCAGGTGAAAGTACTATCCTTAGACTCTGAAATCCAATTCGAATCAATAAAGCCCTCTAAAACAAGAGAAAAACCTGAGTAGTGTAAACTAAAATTTATGATTCTTTTTAAATATTTTAATAATCTTACTAGAGATTCCCAATGTTCATTTATGGGATTATGAGTATGGTGACTTAACTTTCCCACAACTATAGCTATGCCCGATCTTGTACAGTTCATTAAATAAGACACAAATCTAATTATACTTGCATACTCCTTTTGTGAAACAGGTTCTCCTACACTTTCCTGAAGTGAATACTACAGTCAAGAGGTGTTTTAACCGGTTTACAGTCATAATGTTTAAATTTTCTAAGAATACTTTCTACATAATGTGATTGGGAGAAAATAAAGTTTCCTTGTTGTTTATGGATTTTAATCCCCAAGATTACATCAGTTTCACCAAAATCCTTGGTATTAAATTTAGACATTAAAAATCGTTTTGTTTCTTTTACTACTTCTAGATTTGTTCCCATTATTAGCATATCATCAACATATAAACAGATCATAACTCTTTTATCATTTTCAAAAGTGATATAAACACATCTATCAAAATCATTTCTGTTATATCCATTAGTTATTAACACATTATCAAAATTTTCATACCATTATTTGGGAACTTGTTTTAAGTCATACAGGGACTTAATTAGTTTATATACTTTATTTTCTTGTCCTATCATTATGAAGCCTTCAGGTTGCTTAATATATATTTCTTCCCCTAATTCCCATTTAACAAAGTTGTTTTCACATACATTTGATGAACTATCAGTTTGTAGATGGATGCTATAGCAAACAAAACTCTAATTGTTGTTAACCTTGCAACCGGAGAGTAGGTTTCAAAGAAATTTACATATTTCTTTTGTCTGAACCCTTTAACAACTAAACTGGCCTTGAATTTATCTATTGTATCATATGATTTTAATTTTTTCTTAAAAATCCATTTACAATCTAGTGCCTTGGTTCTAAGTGAGAGATCTACAAGTTCCTAAGTGTGATTAGTAACTAAAAAGTCTATCTCACTTTTTATGGCTTCTTTCTAGAATACCGTATCAAGTGAAGTTACGAGTTCTTTATAGGTTATTGGGTCCTCGTCCACCAGAAATGTGAACATTCTGTCACCCAAGTTTGTTTCTCTTTTTTGTCTTTTACTTTTTCTTAAGTCTAGTTCTTGCCTAAGTGAAGTATTGACTCCTTGAGCATTCAATTGTTCTTAGTTTCTGGTTTGGTTTTGGAAAGGTTCCTTATTTATTGTTTATTTTCTCCAGAGAAAGATATGCTCAAAGAATTCTACATCTTGGGACTCTATTATTGTGTTATTTTCTACAATATTATCAATTGTTTTAATCCCAAAGAACCGTTAAGCCGCATTATTTTGTACAATATCCAATGAACACACAGTCACAGGTGTTCGGTCATAATTTCTTTCTTTTAGGTTCAGGTATTCCAACCTTTGCTAGGCAGCCTCAAACTTTTAGATAGTTCAAACTAGGTTTTCTATTATGACGAAGTTCAAAAGGTATTTGTCCTTTCTTCTTAGGTAGTATTCTATTATATAGGTGACAAGCCGTTAGTATTGTTTCCCCCTACAAATTCAGAGGTGCAACTGAACTAATTAGCATTGCATTCATCGTTTCTTTTAGTGTTCTGTTCAATTTTTCTGTAACTCCATTAGATTCAAGTTGTTTTATGTATGATTCTATTTTCTTTAAAGATATTTTTAATGGTTTGTCCATCATATTCAGTCCCTTTATCTATTCTAAGTCTTTATATTTTCTTTCCTAACTGGTTTTCTACTTCAGTTTTGTAGTTTATGAAAGCTTGATCAGCCTCATCTTTTGATCTTAGTAGAACTACTTTTGCATATATAGAGAAGTCATCTATAAATGTTATATAGTATCTTTTTCCTCCTTTGGCTTCATGGCATTTAAGGTCTCATAGATCACTGTGTATAAGTTGTAATAATTTAGTTTCTCTTTATACACTTTTATGAGGTTTCTTTGTGAATTTTGTTTCTACACATACTTGGCATTTTTCATTTGTAAAATCAATAGGAACATTCAAAACTCCTAACTTACATAATCGTTTTAAATAAGGAGCATTACAATGTCCTACTATAACATGCTAAATATCAAAAGATTCAACAATATAAGTAGAAGAATAAGCATTTTTATTCATAACAATATCAGGAATATTCAGTATTTTTAGTTAACATGGCCTTGTCTACTTCAAATGTGAGCTCCAATCCTCATTCAGCGTTACAATTTTTCATGAAATCAATTTGAGAAGAACCTTTCCTAAAATCAGCACAACTTTCGAAGTTTCTGAGTTTCACATGAAGACTTGCTCTCCGCACGCATGTGAAAAGCACCCCAAATCCCCCTCTCACATGCATAGAATATTTATATTACTTTCCTCCTATGGGTCCCTACCTATAAATAGTGCAAAACTACAAATATACTTACTCTCACTTCTTTCCCAAGCAATATGGGATAAAGAGTCTTCTCATGCGCTCAAGGGTAAAAATAGGAAAAGGCAAACAAGAGAGGGAGGAGAGAGATTCTTGAAATTTTGAATCTCCCTCCAACAAGCTATGTCGAGAGGCTTCTTCTTGAATTTGAACCTCTTGGCTTCCATTCTTCTTCCATTATAAGACATTTTAACAAAGGGATAATGTTACAATTGGAAATGATTGAATTTGAAAACCTCACATAAGAAACTAACTTCGAATTTTGTAAGGAAACTGAATTGAGGAGGCAAACCTGATAAAGGAGTTCCAGAATTGACTAAAAAATCACTGTGATCAAGAACAGAAATCGGGCTGGTATTTTCCCAGTCACATTGGGTTTCAATTTTCCTAGGTGTAGTTGCGGACTCTTCTTCTTAGCAAATTTTGCTTTTTCAGAAATTTCTTTGTGGTTATTAGGCTTTGTTGGACTTCCCGGCTTGGAGTTTGATACTGCCTTTGGTTTTTGGTACACATCCTTCTTATGAGGAGGCGTTGAAACCGGAATCTTGATGTCGTCAGAAATGTGATCTTTTCTTAAAGTCCTTCTATCGGATGTCTTTCTCTCCACCTTCTTCTTTTTGTTATAAACCCTTTTCCTGCTCTCTTGATCTTCCTTCTTTGTTTTGTTCCTCTTCTCTACTACCCTCTCTCTTTTGTTCTCCTTGTTTTCTTTCTTCTCTGTTTTCCTCTGCTCCAATTCACTGAAACCCTTCTTAGACTTCCTTCCCTTAAACCTCAGCTCATCCGTTTCTCTTACATTCTAAAAGCTGAGAAGAAAGAAATCTTCATTCTCTAACTGTAAGAATGTCGGGGCTTCGCGAAACAACAGAGAAGTCATTACCCGTCGATGGCGCCTCCATGGTACGTTGAATTCTGGCCAGTATCCTGCATAGTTTACTGACCTACTTCGGCCAATCAAATCTGCGATCTTCCCTGGAGGAACCCAAGTCAACTCCAGTAATGACTCAAGACCCATTAGCCTAGCGACTATACCTAGAATTGTTGCCATTGGAGCCTCGGTCTTCTTCGAGGCTTGTTACTGTTGGTGATCCGACTCAATGCAATCTGGATCTTTAATATGAGACGACGGAAGATGCCTGAGAGACACCCATTAGTGGCATTGTGGGAATTATCCAACTTTGCATCGAAAGAAGGGGTAGATGATGATGAGGAGGAGGAAAAAACCCTCGTGGTCAGAGTGTGAGAATAGAGTATAGAGAGTGAACGAGAGAAGTGGGTTATGTTTGTTACAGTTTAAATCACCGCCAAAGTCAATCGGCCGTGAACTTTACAGTTTTCACTCACTACTCGTAACTGCTGTTCGTAGGATAATTACTGAAACTTAGAACTGCTTGTAGGCTGAGCATCCGGACAATGAGTTGTGACAGTTATGGCCGAGAGGAACGGAAAACAGAGGAAAGAGAGAAGAAAGGAGAAACCGGGAGAGAGAGAGAAATGTGAAAGAATTTGAGGTAGAAGGAATTACCGCCGCTAGGGCTGTTCATAAGAATGCCCAACCCGACCAAACCGACCAACCCGGACTGACCCAACCCGAGTCGGCCAGGTTTTCATCAGTACTAGTCGGCTTCGGGTTGGGCAAATATATAAACCGATATATCGGGTCGGTTTTGGTTTTCACAACCCGATCTGAACCGAACTAGTCTTCTACTAGTTCGGTAGTTCCTAGTTTTAGTAGTTTCCTACTTAAATATAACTAGTCTTCTACTAGAACTAGAAGGCCCATTAGGCAATTACAATTAGAATAGGCAATCTATCATAGTTTATAACTTTCTATAGTCTTTTACACCAAATAGGCAACCCATTAGACAATTACAATTAGAATTCAATTAGGTGTCCTTTGGTACAGGAGCAAAACCGAAACCGACCCAAACCGACTCAAACCGACTAGGTCAGTTTGGCCTATCAGTGGGTCGGTTTTGGTTTCCACCTCAGGTAACCCGACCAGGTCGGGTCGGTTGGGAAAATCCCAATAAACCGACCCAACCCGACCCGTGAACACCCTTAACCGCCGCTACTGTTCGTGTATAAACCTGTTCATGGGCCGAGTAGCCCGACGGACTTGCGCATGGATTTTAGCCCACGGGCTTGATCTCAGGCCTAAAATCCCAAGTCCGACTATTTCACGAGCCGGGCTCGGGATTTGTCACAAAGCCCGGCCCGAATCCGGCCCGACCCGACTGTTATATAACCTTTAAACCCTAAATAATCCTAAACCGATTAACCCTTCCCACTCTTAAGTCTCAGCCTCTCAGGTCTCAACTCTTAGGAACCGGCGAACACTCTCAGAGTCAAACTCAACACCGATGCTACTAGTGAACTCCGAAGGTGAATCCTCTCTCTCTCTTCATTGTTCCATCTTCTCACTTCTCATTTTACTCTCAGAATCTCAGGCTTAGGCTCACTATAAGAGGCGAACCCAGGCACCGGCACCACCAATTGTCTCTCTATCCGACGTTGAATAATTCAGGGGTATTTCAGCCTCTGTGTATGTTACTATGAAGTTATTCTGGGGTATTTCTGCTATTTGTTTGTTCCTTTTTTTTCTTTACATGATTGTTCTGATAATAGAGAAAAAAGAAAGAAACTGAAAAAATAAGCAGTGAGAAAGAAACTGAAAAAATAAGCAGTGAGCTCTTTAACCATTCTACCATTTTCATTTTCCCTCAACAGTTCTAAAACAAAGGAGAAATTCAGAAACTGATTCGACTTCAAAAGAAAATCAAAAGAAACCCAAAAGGGTATATTTCTTCATCTTTCTTATCTAGCTTTTGCTTTTAGCGGGCGATTTCAGTCTGCAGGGACGCATTAAACTCGACTTGCTCAACTTCCCATCGCGCTTTTGCGATGACTTCATTGTATACAGGCACATACTCCTGATCAAACAAAATAATATCATTCATTAAAAACCAAACAAAAGCAAAAGACACGAGAGTTATGTAGAAAAGAGTCTGCTAAAGCTTCATTCTTTCTCTTTTGTTTTTTTCGATTTACTGGAATCAGTCTCACACTTCGAGATGAGATTACTACTACAACTGAAGAAAACAACCCACACCTCCGGTTTCTGAACTACCTCTTTCGCTAAGGGAAAAAAAATCAATCTTTTTGTTTTCGGAGCTTTTTATGAGGGCCGGACTTGGGCCCAAGTTGTAGGCCTGTTTGTTGGGTCGAGTTCGGGCTCAGGCTTAAAAAAATCCTGTTAAAGAGGAGTAAAAGCCCGGCCTGGCCCATGAACAGGTCCGTTCGTGTATCGTGAGGTTAGGAAAGATGAACAGTATTTTTCTTCCAATTGTCCCGATAACACACTAACAAAAGGGAGTCTTTGTCTCACGGTCATAGCACAGGGGGTCTTTGTGGCAAAACAAAGTACAGAGATTTGTCTCCTAATATTTCAATTACAGGCCCAATTCAGCAAAATTAAATTTTCAGGTGGAAATATTTAAACTATATTTTTATTCCTTTTTACAATAAAAAAAAGGGAAAATGACCAATCAACCCATATCAGAATCTTATAGCCCCAAAGTATAGGGGGAATGCATCTGACCGTGAATTGATGTCAAATTCACGGACAGGATGTAGTTCAGAATTCTGCATGGTGTATCCATACTCCCTAAAAAAAAATGTATTCCTTGTCATTTAGATCAAAATTTCAAATAGATATACAAACGAAACATTTAAATACAAAACAAACTAATGCAACAATCACAGAGAAAGAGAAAAGGAATAATATATTTTTGGAAAAGATGAAAATAATCTTCTATAACTCCAAACTGGATGATGTGATGATTGACTGATTCTCACCATATATGCATGGGACAAGATAAGCCATTAAAGTTGTGATTAAGAGATGCAACTTGGATTAATTGACAGCCTTTTTGGGCGACAGAGATAAATTAAAGGACTTTATTCAGAAAAGTGAACATGCATGTAATATCCATGAACCCGTCACCTAAGGGTGAAGTAAATTATCAATTAAATCGCATGCATGACTCCTTTCTTTTTCCATCTACTTTTATTTTATCAAACAAAGGAGTGATAACTGATAGCCTCTCTCTCTCTCTAATATATATATATATATATATATATATATTGAAGAACAGTAGTGGAAGCACATAGCCTGACTATTGCATTTGGACATTGGACTGGAAGGGAGTTAATCCATTGCATATATATATTATTAGCCTCTTAGGCCATCAAACATGTGATATTGGTTTCATTTTCACTTACCTCGACGCCCGTCACGCCCCGATTTAGTGATTCCACAACTCCTGAATTGTCCGGACGGCACTACGCAAAGCTCATATCAATTGCGATCAAACAACAGTGTGGGCAAATCCTCTCTAAGTTGATGAATTAAAACTTAAAAGTACGGTTGGATACTCTCACTTCCCCTGTCTTCTCTCCTCCACTTTTCTGTCATGCTCAACCTTAATCTGTGTTTGGTTTGACGGTAAAACAAAAAGTAGGAAAACCTTCAAAACAAACATAGCCTAATTGGCTGCATATTTGCCGGTTCTTTCAGTACTTTAAAATTAAAAGTTGTCAAAATAGGGGTGTAAATGGATCATTATATAAGAATTAAATAATTGATTGAATTTATATATCTATTGAATCGAATGAGGTCATATCCAAATTCAAATTCGATTAACTATACAAACGGATGAACTTGTTCTAATTTGCAAGAAACCTTATCTTGATTCATTCATAACAAAAGCAAAAACAAGGTTGTTTTTACTTTTTCCCCACCAGTTTCGTCTACCAGCCACAACTCTCCCAGTAGTTAAATGATACCTTATATCTATTTGTAAAGTTACAGGGAACACGAAGGACGATAAAACTGCACCTGTTACCTAATCAGCCATACAAAGTTCATTTTTTCCTCCTAAAAGGAGGAAATCGTTCATGGATAAGAAAGCTCATCACAGGAAAGTGACTAGTAGTTACCCGTTATTAAAATAGAATAGCATAACAGCTCAATTCAGAGTGTGGCATGATCTCAAATTTAAGTAACTTATTGAATCAAATAATTAACATCCCATTTCTATGGGCATTAATTGTTGTATTCGTTAATTACATTCCCTCTTTACACAAGTATAAGAAGCCATGTTATTAACTGATTCGAGAATTCGATAGTCACCAAAGTATATAATGCAAAAATGGGCAACCGCTGACCAAATTTGGGCCTTTATCAAGACCAGGTGAGGCATCAATCATCATCATCCTCAGAAATCAGAAAAGGCTTCACATTGGACTGTCAAGAAGAAGTAGCTTCCTTTCTATGCCATGCAAGTCAGATATCATGGTCCCTGGCAATTGATGATGAGGTTGAAACTGAAATTATACAAAGGATGTCTGCTATCCTGTTCACAAAACGGAATGGCATTTACCTGAAATTTTAATCCCAAAGCTCATTTTCAAGTTCCACGGAGGGCTCGAACTCGATCTTGAATCAGGTTCCTTTCCCAAACTGCTATATCCTCAAAAGCATGTTCTGGAAGGCTCTCAAAAGGCTCTTTCCATGGTTCGTTCTTAACTACATCATAGGTAGCTCCACGTATTGCTCTTTTATTCGGCCCACAAGGCCTCTTTGAGGTAAGCATGTCATATGCCTCATTCAACTGTTCCATGAATGCAAACCATGATGAGAATGGTTTTCCCAAATTTATAATTTGTTCTAAGTTGAGAAGAGAAAAGAAACAAGGATTAACACAGAATTCAAATAAAACAAAAGCACACACTCGTACCGTGTGGTGAGTAATTGTAAAACCTAGCAACTCTGTCAACATTTACAGGCTTGGTGAGTAATTGTTAGTGGTAGACTGGTACCGTGCAGAAAATTTTCAGACAAAATGAACAAATTGCATTATAAAATAGAAAAATAGCCTTGAGAGGATGGATAACATATATGCAGGATAAAGACTTACATTCATTCCACAGAACCAAAAAATATATGCAATTGCAACTGCTGGGGCCCTCCCCAATCCAGCTGTACAATGCACATAAGCTCTTCCTTTTCCTTCTGATATGGCCCATTCCAATGAAGAAACGGCTTTAGGTAATCCGCTTCTTAAGGAATCGGGATCAAAATCCCTTGCCTACAGAAGACAACAAGTAGCCATTCTAATTAATATTTCTCTAGTCAAATAAAAATAGAGGTACAGAAGAACAATATCCTGACGCTTTCCTTAATACCAACAAATTTTCAGAGGATAACCCATATAGGAATACATAAATACTAATCCTGACTTTGTTTCCTTACTATCAACTCAGCTAGCCAAAATTCTTTTTCAGGCAACCACTTGGCTTTCTAGATTCAGGTAACATGAACATCGCGCATAGCCCCATGGTTGCTGCTAATATTTTCACACATGACCAAGAGCTTTTTGAAAAGAATATTTCCTCCTACCCATCCCAAAAGCAAGGAAACGAGACAAAAATGTTTCGCATGTAATTCACATAATACAAAAATCTATTGCTTGTAATGAACTCCTTAGCAATTCAACACTCCATATTTATAGGAGTAATGGGGACATGGCTTAACTTTGTTTCATGTGATACCTTTTAAAATATTACCTCATATATATGTATGCTTCCACTTGACAGTCATGTCCCTCAATAATATTATGTTATACATAATTTGGTTTACAGAATAGTCTCTCTTCCTGGTGAATCCAATTTATGTATGATAAAACATCATTTCATTTCCTTTTTTCCTTGATCAATAGCACCACCAAAAAATTTTGTTAGCAATGTTTAGTTGTGTACTTCCATTCCTTATTTCAGAACTAAGAATTTTTTTTTTTTTTTTTTCTATTTTGACAACCCTATCTTTTCCATTAGCATGCATTACCCAGAAGAACAACCTTCTACGAACCCTTCTCTTAAGAGATGGGTTGCTTATGGTAGGAAAAGTGACAATGATCCATTCACTTAATTTTGTTCTTTCTGCAAGATATGTTTGGCAGCTATGGTATTATAAGATTACAGGTGTCTCACATTGGCATGGAAGATAGAAATTCCCACATTGGCATCCAACAATGTAAATGACTTTTTCCTTTTCCTTATATTTTGGAAGCAGATATATAGCTTTTGTAAAGTACAACTTATATAGGGAAGTACAAATCCAGTCCAAACAATAAAGCCCATCTAAGTATAGAGCAGACTTTGTCCTCCATTTAGAAACCACAGAAGCATTTTCATCATTTTATAATGAAGGCATTTGCAGTTTTGTACATACAACAAAAGGACCCCCTAGTTACTTGGTGAGCCCTTCATATAAGATGAAGAAATCAAAAGGCCAACTAAATTCTCTGTGCCTAACAAATTCCAACTATCCCTATGACAATTGTTTCAGAAAGGTTTGACAAGACCATTTGGATCGTTCCAGTAGCCAGTAGATTGGTTTTTTCCTAGCAAGTGTTCCACATATGGAATCCATTAGAACTTTGGGACATACCGACATACTATATTCATTGTATCATATTCTTGACAGAACCTCACTTTTTTTTCTTTTGTGTGATAAGTGACAGAGTCCCACTTGATCTGCTGGACAGAAACCACATATCTACTACAGAGACAATCAACTAAACATAAGAGAGAACTTGTCTTACAGGTCTTCTCATGTGGCAAATGCCAAGTTCTTTACATCTTCCGACTATAGATTCTATGTCAATTCCCCAGTACTCAATGTCCTTGTCCTGCTGTAAGTTTAGAATATAGGCAACATTCTCTTCCTGTATCAGGTGATCAATATCGTCAGGCTTCTGAGGTTGGGAACCAACAATAACATTGTCAGTTATGAGTGTGTAATTCATACCTGAAAACAGAAAAAGGAAAAACAAATTACATTAGTCTCACAACCACAAAGAGCACTTTAAAATTTAACAACACAAGCAGTTGTATTAATGTTCATGAATCCAAAAGGACAAAGTGCAATAACACATAATAGTGCTCAAGATCCTTTATTCTGATTATTCCATTGCATATTAGTTTAGGACATAACATTGTAACTCTGATAAATTTGAGATCAACAGAATCTGTTTTTCTTTTTATTTTCTGTAGAAGTAAGGAAATTGACCATCACAACAATTGCAGATTTCAGATGAACAAGGCTGCTGCCCAATGCTTGTCCCAGTTATCTGGGGTCTTATAAAGGGTGGACTGGGTACAGACCTAATCTCCTGCACTATTTTGCACGAAGTGGCCACTCAGACTTGGAACCCATTTTCACACTTCTCAGCCTGGGATCTTGCTATAGTACCAAGAAATGGCTTTTCAGTTGCAGATTTCAAATATTCAAACAAAAACTCCCAAGCACAGCAATCGTCGTCAAACAATAAAAGAAAGTAAATGCTTCTCTTATCAGAAATCAATCAAGAGGAAAGGTTTCAGCCATGCACAGTGATGTTGTTGTAGAAATTCTATCATTATCTCAATGCCTTATTATCATAGACATGGCGTTCAACTGTTGAATGGTGTTAATATCTCTGCAGCTCTGCCACATAAGATCTTTATTATGTGGGTTTGCAAAATCATGCTTTAGTTGATGAGAATCCCAGATTAAAAGTATCTCGGAACCAATTAATTCAGCAAGAAATATATGCAGTTATATTCCATGTGACTTAGGAATCAAACATGGAATATTTACGAATAAAGAACTTTTACTCCAGAATCTTATAGGTATATAACCGTAGGGAGTAATAATCCACCTGAAGAATGGTGAATCTTGAAGTAAGACGTTCATAGTCCACAGAAGCCCGGAAAAGAGGGATACTGGTTGTTGAATATAAAGAACCAGACTACTAATTCATGGATTAATCATAATCAAGTTGGCATGAGATTACTTTTGCTTAATTTTCATGTGCTCAGACTCATGGTTTATGGAGATTAGGCGGAAAACTATCTGGAGAAAATAAGTGAATAACAACATTTTAGAATCAGAAACAAAAGCAGACTTCTTTCCAACAATTAATGGATTGTTAGAATCAGAAACAAAAAACTCCCTCTTTTAACAATAAATCTGATTGACGAACGGTCCAATTGTACAAGAATATATTCAAGAACTCTCCCTCCTATTCATTTACAACGATTAGCCCATGTAGTTGATGGTCAAACATGCAATCCATCTCAAAAGAAAAGAGGATCGAGTAGAGAAATATGAACTTGAAAGGGTTGGTATAAAAAATCATTTAAACGAAGAAACTAGTTGGATAAAAAAGAAGAAATTATGGCTTTTCAAATTCCCTCATAAATTAAAAAGAATATACCTCAAATAACGGAAAAACTCAAAACAAAACAAATATTGACAAGAAAAAGGAAGCTTTGAATATCTGGCCATTGAAAGAAACAACAGATGAACGGAGAAATTCGCATAAAGCTAAGGTTAACAAAACCCAGTTGGTCGGAACAGAAATGCAGATAACAACTTTACCTGTTCAATGGGAACTTATAACATACCAAAGCCCACTTCAAAATAAGTAATAAAACAACCCAAAAATCTGAAACTAAAATAGAACAAGAAAACGATAACAATATGGGCACGCAACTGAAGCAAGTTGTTGAAAAAGCTCACCAATATCATGGTGGTACTCGTATGGGTTCCTCATCATTCTCTTCATAGCTATATTGTACTCATCCATCCTGGACTTGGAGCTTCTTCTGTTGGTGGAATTTTCTTCAATTCCACTTTGTGACATTTTACAGGAAATTGTATTCGTCTCAGAGAGAGACTTAGCTACCATGAAATTGCAGAACGATTTCTTCCTCAGGAAAACCTCATTTTCCAGAGGAGTCGTAAAGAGTGTGGAAAAGAAATAATTGTTAACAGCGAATCCCATTTTGCCTCTAGCACCAGACGGCAAACGGAGACAGAGATGGTAATTGGCCTTTGTTGTTTTCTAAGGTTTTAGCTCTAATTTTAATTGTTTTTCTGAGGAGTGCTAATCAATCTTCCAGGCACATGGACACGGCGCCACAACACCTCCTCTAAAAACCGTAAGTATGACACCTGCACTCTTTGGCTCAAATGATTCCTCCACTCCCATCCTTTTCGTTCAAGGCAGGTGTATGGCGTCGTTATTAGCTTGTAGGTTCTATGGACGTGTTAAGATTAATATTCTACTGTTTCTCCTGGTTCTGTTTTTTTTTTTTTTTTTTTTTTCAAAATATAAATACTCAGAAAAAACGAAAGGGTGGGAACTGGGCGTAATCAATCAATGGTTGTAGACATGTAAATATGTAATAATTGAGATGATATTCAATTCAGTGGTTGAGGAATTTATAGCGAGGACGAGGATGGAAAATTTGGGTCTATAAGTCTATTGAAAACAGTATATATGGACTATGGTGTCTATGTTTGCTGTTTGCATCAAGGAAAACTCTTGTTTAAGGAAATCCCACGAGCAACAAATTATAAAACGATGATTTCAGTTGGCCAATTGGGAGTTGGAACCATTTATTCATAGTAAAATTGTGATCAATTTGGAGAAAGATTGGCCGTACAGTTGGGGTTGGAATTAATGCCAATACATGGGTGGATATAGATATATAGAACGTGGGTTTTTAATTTTTGAATGTTTATAGATTTGTAAGGAAATTCAGAAATTAGGCTTGTATTTTTCTCTTTAAAGAATTTTTTGCACTGGTTGCAATGTAGCAACTTTATGATTGAGTAATGAGATTTTTCATCATTTGTACCATATAATATCCTTAACAGTAATAATAAATAAAAAAGAAAATTTTCAATTACTATCTTGTAATTTTGGTTAATGCAACTTTGTTCTTTAAATTTTAAAATGTGATAATTTAGTATCTAAATTTTTAAAATATGTCAATTTAGTATTTATCATTAATAATAAGTCATTAATAATATAAAAGATATAAATATCTTTTGAGTGTCATCTAATTTTCTTTATTAATTATTTAAATGTTGATAAAAAATAAACAGTCACAAATTTTTATCTCTTAAAGTTGGAATCACTAGAATGCCCACTGAAACATGATCTCAATTTTCTTGAATAAAAGAAAAAAAGATTTAAAACTATTTATTTTTTATCAATATTTTGATTATTAATAAAAAAATTAATTAATACTGGAAAGATATTTGTATCTTTTCAAATATCACTTAATGACCAGTTAAAAAAATTATTGGATAGAAATATTTTAAAAATTTTAAGTATTAAATTATCGCATTTTAAAATTTAAATAGCTGCCCAAAATACAAAGTAATAATCGAAAATTTTCCTTTAATAAAAATATAAATTAAGAAAAATATTCCTGACCACAACGAGGGACAAGATTTTTCGTCCAATTCCACTATATGTCCATCAATAATAAAGTTTGAATCCAGCCACACGGGAACCTTTATATAACAAACAAAGGCATGTGTCTAATGCGCCACAGCGCCAGCCACCCACCAGATAGCACTTGGATTTATCTGGCCCTTCCATCTTGCCACGTATTTGGAGTCATGTGACTTACATCAACGTCACCGACTTGTGATGGAAGGAGGGCGAAAGTGAGAATCCAGCCCTCTGGCGATAAAGGCTTCCTAAAGTTTCACTTTCTGGTAAGTACTTTCCTCTATTATAGTTTTCCTAGTTCTTGGGGCATCCTCTGTTATATTTTAAGATTAGGGGTTTATATTGTTGAGTCCACTTTAACAAATCTTAGTTCTATCAAACAGTTGGGTAGGTGCGGTTTGGAATTAACGTCAATAGACGGGTGGAATATTGGTGTTATATGGGTGAGGATATTTGAAATTTTGAATTATTACAGTTTTATAGATTTATAGTGGAATTTAGAATTCTGAGGTAGAGTGTAATATAATTTTTACTTAAGATTAAAATATTAAATAATTTTTGTATTTAAAAAATGAAAAGAGATAACTATGTCTGTGAAATGAATCAATAATTAAAGAAAAAGAAATAACACCACTGAAATGATTCTTGTTATTTTAGCTAGTTTTATTTAGAGATAATGGAGATATTTTTGATCAATTAAGATTCAAGAGAAGAGCAAAGAAAAGAAAATTAAGGAAAATTGAGATAAACATTTTGGTAGTTTAAGCATTCTATGACTTAATAGTCAAAGAAAAATGTCAACATCATGAGTTTGGTTCAATTTTTAGGTGTTCAGTAGTGTGGATGAGAAATTGGTGGTCCACACCACACCTCGTGGCAGGCATACCACACCATAGTTCACAGCCGTTCTGAAATATGGACAAATTGTATGGACTAGATTCCATGTATCTCATATACATTTTATGAATGACTTATACAGTTAATCATAAATATCTAATTTTTGCATTTTATATAATAAATATATTAAAAAATGCATCAATGAATTAACATTAACTAATAAATATTATTTTTTTTATAAAAATAATAGTAAAATAATAAAAAATTAAAAAAGTATATTTTAAATATTTATAAATATTATTTTATTGATAAAAATTTATAAAAATTAAAAAATAAAGACTGATCTGGGCTACTATTTGGTGCTGGGAATTATGCAAAATCTCCTAAAAATCCCCTCGAATGGAACTTGGGTTCATTCGAATGAAACTTGGGTCCATAGTATAAGATGAAAATAAATGTAAAAAAATTAAAAAAATGAGCTAACATTCATCTTATGAATCTAGAAATTCAAGAATGCATTTATGATTTCATGTTAATTGGGGGAAAAAAAAGTACAAAACCAAAAATAGACTATGGATGGGCCCTATCCACGAGTTTTTCCCGTTGCCGCTAAATTGGGGTGTGGACGGACCGGTCCATGATATAGCGTGGATCGATCCCATCCACAACCAGTCAAATAGGTGTTCATCCCATGGATGAGATGAACATGGTGTCAAACACCATCTTAATGGGTAATTCTCAGTGCTTCCCCCTCCCTTCTCTGGTGTCTTCGTAATCAAAGAGTGAAATATGTGAATACAGACACGACTTTCTCCTTTTTATTCACTATTACCTATACACTACGGCAACAATTGTTCAATTGAGCAAGGTTTAGGTGTTAACAAGCTATGGTGGAACGAATGATAAGGTTCCATCCCAGTATTTAAATACATAGTCACATATGTTTTACAGTGGGGTCCATGAATTTATTATTGGCGTTGAACCTCCTTATTGGTTCCACAACCCACCCAAAGCTTTAGCCTTCACTAATCTAAATTCTGTTTAATTGTTTGTCCAAGTTATACGCTAAAAAAATTTGAGAAAATAATGTTTCAGCCCAAGGTCAGAATTTTTAGGCCCAAAATAAAGATGGGGTGGGTGCTAGCTCAAAATTGATGCCAATTTATGGGGGAGGCATTGATGTGTAGAGGGGTTTTTGTCATTTTGAATGTTTATAACTCTGCAGTGGAAATCAGAAATTTGTATTGGGCCTATCCGTACTTCTATACATGGTTTTTAAAAACGAACAGGTGACTGAACCGGTCAGGGGTCCGGTTATCAGTTCGAACGGTCAATGATAGATATCCGCTTAAACTTTAATTTTCAGTAAAAATCCCCTTAAACTTTGGCTATTAGATAAAGACCCCCCTCTCTTGACGTCCGTCAGTTGACTTCGGAAAAATTTTTATTTAATTATTTAAAATTTTATAAATGTCCAAACTACCTTTTTCTAATTTATTTTAACAGACATTTTTCTCATCCAACAAGGCTGAGAGTAATTGTAAACAAGCTCCAGTCTGAGTGGAGGTAGTGGAGTGGGTGCATTCTCCAACGAAAAGGGCAGCAATGAGCAATGAGTAGATCAGTGATACATACCCGTGTAACAGCAACAGCGATGACCGAATTGGAGTCGTAGGAAGAGTTCTAGCGACAGGCGATTCCCAACATCGACAAATATCAGGATGGAACCGAGGCAGTGATAGTAGTGACTGGGCTGACCCTCGTTAGCCCCAAGTGTTGGTTGCAGCATCATCAGGATGGTTGGTTGCAGCATCCCAAGTGTTGGTTGCAGCATCATCAGGATTCCAATCTCCCATCATCGTCAATAATAAAATCCCCAAATTGGCTGCAAAATAATACTTGTTAGTTAGTGGTTCCACTCTCTAACGAGACCCACCTGACCTGACCCTCGTTAGAATACTCTTTGGTTATACAAAGGAAAATGGTTCGGGTTTCTTCGGGTTCAATTTTCAGTTTAACATTGGATCAAACAAAGCAGAAAACTGACACTGCTAACAAAGAATTTCCAACATACATAAAAGATTATTTGAACCCTTCCAAAAAAAAAAAAATCAAAGAATAAGATCAATTTAGACTCCAAATAACAAATGGTTCAACTTAGAACAAAAGAACCCTGTATCAAGCTATGTTTGTTGCTTGAGCTAACTCTAACTGCAATGAAAGAATGAGCAAAAAAAATTAGCTAGCTTTCTCTATCTAGAAATAGAAAGAATTGGAATTCTACCCCCTTCTGCATGGCATCCATGGAAGAAGATTAAGATGACTCCCATGATCAACTCGGCACCTGAGATAGAGGGGCTTCCTGCAACATCAATAGGCGCCCACACAGAAACAGTGTACAGAGGCTGCTCTAGCCACCTAAGAGTAAGCCCAGCTCCTTCTTCCCCCTGCTTATCAACGCTATACTTGTCACCAGCGTACATCTTCAACAGCATTCGGCTCTGAAGCAGCTCTCTGTCTCCAATCTCCACGTATCAAAACCCCCCATGTTCCATCAACCCCCTCCACTTCGCGAAGCTCTCGTGCCTCTCCAACCTGTCATTTCCTTCACAAGCAACTATGTTTCTGATGATCTCCCTGGCATACATCTCCTCTACTTTGATTCTAACGAGGCTATCTAATGGCAGAGCAGAATCAATTGAATCAAAGATGGCAGAATAGTAGCGCAGAGAATTACAGACTCTTGCTTCCAGCCTCTTGCTTCCAGATTCGCTTCATTCATTGTACATGGCTTCCTACTCTCCCATCACAACGACTGTGGGGTTTGAATCTTTTATGAGAATCGCGGCAAGACCACCACAAACAGATGAAGCTCTGACGATGATCACTAGTGAGAAAAAGTCAGATTTTTCAATGATGCTGCTCAATCCGAGGTAGTGCACGAACTGAGGAGAGCAACCAGATAATCCTTGCTGACTGGGTGGTGCCGAGCTTACAAGGATGGTGTCATGCTATGTAACCTGCGATCAAGAGAAGTAGTCAGAGGCTCGAGGAATTGTCCCCGGTGAGACACTCCGACGCTCAAGTCAGTGAGAGGGCGGTGAATGGTCAGGCCAAGCAATGAGGGTGCTGGTCCGAGCAAAGTAACAGTTTAGGTGCTAGAAGTTGGGATCCCTTACCTTGAGCATGGAGTACCTTTTTATAGTCGGGGGTCTATTTCCTGGTCGGATTAGGGTTCCGGGATAATCGGGATAGAGCTCTCCGCCGAGGTTACCGGGGTAGAGTCCTACTCCTCGCCGGAGTTATCTTCCCACCCTTATCCATAGTCGGGCTTATCCGCATGGTGTGTAGCTAGTGTGGCTGGAGGGATAAGACGAGGGACCACGATAGTAACATAGCTTGGTCGGGCTATACCGATGTGGCCGAGCTGAGCTGACGTGGTTGAGCTATGCCAATGTGGCCGAGCTATGCCAACGTGGCCGAGCTATGCCGACGTGGTTGAGCTAAGCCGATGTGGTCGGGCGATGATTGGGCGGCCACGTGTCTCTCTGGGCCAACTCAGTCATGACCCCAACACCACTCCCCTAGTTCCGAAGTTGAGGGACGAGGTTCTCTTGGTTCATTGCTCGGCTGAGGAACTTCCGAGTTGTTGTCTCGTCCGCGCAGTGTTGGTCGTTGCCGAGGAGTCCTCCGATTTTTGGCTGCAGAACTTAAATAAGAATCGAAATTTCGGTTCCCGAACCACTCCCTCAGTTCTGCTGTCGAGGAGGGGGAATGCTTGACCGGACTATTGCGCGGCCGTTGTGGCCTTGCCTGGTTTCAGGGCTCGGTTGAGGTCAGTACTGGGCATTCCGGTTGGGTCGGCGTTCTTGGGCGGTCCAACCGAGGATCCGCGTCGATGGTTGGACCGGCACTGAGGGGCGAATCGGCGCCATTAATGGTCATAACCGCTGTCAGGGGCGCTTCATCTGCACCATTGATCTCTCCTCGGATCATGCCTCTGGTGGTTATAAAAGAAGGGGGGGACCCTCTCCTCTGTGTCATTTGTAAGGTGGTTGGTATAGTTTGGCAGTAATGCATTTATGAGCATAGCTTGGAGGCTGGGCTGGGGTTCCCATTGAACGAGGGGGTCGCCAAGGTACTGGACTGGTACAGGGTGCGATCGGTGCAGTTGGTGCCGAACTCCTTCAGGTTCTTGCTCGGCCTCATGTCCTATTGCGTGGTTCATGATATCGAATTAACCTTAGGGATAGTGAGCTTTATGCTCCAACTGAAGCACCACCGGAAGGGGTTCTACTATTTCTCCAATAGGCGGAATGTTCAGTTATTGGTCAAGGCTCCTTCTTCTGTGGACAACGTTGTCTTGCGAGGAGAGGTTGGCCCTGAGTATGATCCACAAAATAGATTTGATCGAATATACATGCTCGGAGATGCTGATGCTCACCGGGTTGAGGGAGAGGGTGGCCAGTGTGTTTTCTTTACTATTTATTTGCTAAGTTGTTTCTTCCTTCTCTGCTCTTTACTCATCTCGGACACTCTGTGTTGCAGGTATCAGGATGACCAGCGAGGAGGAGATTGTTCGTTGGATGGGGTTGCTTTAGAAAAGGCAGGGGCAGGCTGGCGTGCAACCAGAAGCTCGGCCTGAGGTAGCGGACCAACTGTAACCCGCGGATAGAGTGGCTCGTAGGCACAGACGGGTTCGGCAACGGGAGGCTGAGGAGGATGACGTCGTGGTGGTTGACCCTGAAGGGGCTCGTCGTCCTACAGGTGCATCGGGGACGAAAGTGGGCAGTAGCAGCTCGGGCCTGCACATGCCGCGGTGGTTGGTTCATGTTGACGATGACTTGGAGACGCCTGGGGTTCCCGAGGGCCTAACCTCGGGCCTAACACAATAAGCCCGACTATGTTACGGGCCGGGCTTGGGATTTGTCAAAAAAGCCCGGCCCGACTCAGCATTATATATTTTATAAAATACATAATATGTATTTTATATATTATATAAAATATATAAATAATATAATATTTATTGAAATATATATATTTATAATTTAATATATACATTTTTTTTTTTTTTTTTTTTATATCTCTCTCTCTCTCTCTATTCAGCCACTTCAGCAGTAGTAACAACATGGGCTAAATTTCAGGCTCGAGCCCAAGCCCGGGCTTCAGGCTTTTTATGAGGGCTGGGCTCGGGCCCAAGTTGTAGGCCCGATGGTCGGGCCGGTCTCGGGCTCGGGCCTTAGAAAAATCTGTTAATACAGAGTGAAGGCTCGGCCCGAGCCCGGCCCGGCCCGACCCATGAACATGTCTAATTATGACTATGTCGATGGCTCAGGCATCAGTCGAGGTCGGCAACAGAGCCTTAAAGTGTGTCCTTCTATGGTCTTCTGCCCAGGTGAGCACCTTTCTTTTTTATCCCTTGTGTTTTGCTCTCCTTTCTGTTTTTGTTTTTTTGGGGCATATACTCATCATTCTTTTCGGCAGAATGCTTGTGTGGCAGTCACGTTGGTCGATCAACTCTGGGACCTTCGATTAATGTATGAGCGAGAACACTCCGAGTATCTACGGTAGAAGTCCCAGCTGGTCGAGCTTTAGGCTACAGGGGAGCAGTCGGCCAGCGTTGTTCGTGGGCTGAGGCAAGAGATCTCTGAGCTGAAGGCAAAGCGGGAGAGGCTAAAGCAGGAGGTTGCCAAGGAGGCAGTCAACCGTTATAAGACGTTGAAGGAGATGCAGTTGTACATGGATGAGTACGCCAAGGCTTCCTTCGCAGCTGGATTCAACGTCTTCCGTCGAAGGATCCTTCGCCGCCACCTGGAGTTGGCCAAGGAGTCGTAGGGCTGGGGAGCCTGCGATCCGGATACTCCGTAGGGTTCCACCGAGGAAGCCAATGAAGAGGTTGGGGACGAGGCTGAAGCTGTTGATGGGGCTGCTGACTCTGCCGCCGATGATTGAGCGACTGTTTCTTTCAAGTTATGCTTTTTCTGTCTTTGTTGTGCTCTCTCCTTTTTTTTTTTGTATTGGCTCGGTATGTCGAGTCTTAAACGATGTAATGGACTTTCTTAAGTTGAATATCAACTCTTCTTTGTGTTGACTATATACATGTATCTTGTTATTATTGCTAATTTTACTTGTGCGTTTTTCTCTTTCCAGCCGAAGCATGCCTAGTCGGGCTATTGCATGTGCCGATACGAGCTATGCCTCAACGTCTTGTTACTTGTACAATTTTCTTCGTTGGCCGAGGCATGGCCGACCGAGCTATTACGCGGTTTGAGCCAGACTATGCCTCGGGCATCCTCTTCATACTTATGCAATTTTCTTTTGTTGGCCGAGGCATGGCCGGCCAAGCTATTGTGTCGATCGAGCCGGGCTATGCCTCGGCTTCCCCAGTCTTCTACTGACCAAGGTGTAGTTGTCCGAGATCTTTTGGTTCCCAAGCTCTCCGCAATGGGATGCTCGGTTTCTGGTCTTGGGAGCCTTTGGGGCCCTTTTAGGGCTAGCCGTTTTCCAGCTAGCTCAGTCGTTAATCAGCGGTTGTGTAGAGTTCCACGACTGCCCTCAGGCCTTGGTGGGCGGGGGCATTCTTTCTCCATGTTTAGGCTCAGCCATTGTTAGCTAAGTCGTGTAGCTTAGTCGGCGATGTGCTACCGATCCGGGGGTTATAGGCTCGACCATTCTGGGGTCGGTGGAGACGACTTGGTCGGTAGTGCGGCTTGGCCTGTGCATGTGTAGTGTGTGCAGTGGGCGTGTATGTGCCTGTAGGTCGGAGATGTTGCTTGAGAAAAGAGATTTTTATTGCTTGTAGATTTCTTGCTAATACATCCTGAGATTTCCCGAGTTCCAGCTCCTCGGTATTGCTCAACCTTCGAGGTCTTCAAGTCTGTATGTACTCGGTCCGAGGACCCTGGTGACTCTGCGTAGGATGAAGTCGCCTGTCTTGAATTCGCGTCTTCTAACATGTGCTCGGTCTCGGGCTTCCTCTACTAGGTCCAACTCTGCGCGTAGATCTTCGTCATTCTACCCCTCGTTGAACAGCTCGGTCCAGAAAGTTGGGGAACCTATCTCCCTGGGGACTACGGCCTCAGCCCCATAGGTCAAGCTAAAAGGGTCTCTTCGGTGGTGGTCTGTGGGGTCGTCCTGTATGCCAGAGAGTGCTTGGCAGCTCCTCAACCCACCTTCCCTTGGCTTGATCTAGGTGCGTTTTCAGACCATGTAGTAGGGTTCGGTTGGTTACCTCGGTCTGCCCGTTACTCTGGGGTTGGTGCATTGCGGTAGTCCGATGATCGATCCTTAGGTCAACACAGAGGGCCTCAAACATCTTGTCGGTGAACTATGTCCCATTGTTCGTGATGAGCACGCGAGGGATGCCGAAGCGGCAGACAATACCCTGCCAGAAGAAGTTTCGGGCATTATGGGCAGTGATGCGTGCCAAGGCTTCAGCTTCCACCCACTTCATGAAGTAGTCCACTGCTACGAGTAGGAATTTCTTCTACGCAATCGCGGTGGCGTAGGGGCCGAAGATGTTCATTCCCCATTGGGCGAACGGCCACGGGCTTGTGGTTGACTTTAGGGGGGCCGCAGGCTGGTGATGGAGATTGGAGTGCCGCTGGCAACTGTCGTACTTCCGAATTAATTGGGCGGCGTCCTGCTTCATCGTCAACAAGAAGAAGCCCCACTGGAGTGCCTTATGGGTTAATGTGCGCGCGCCGGGGTGATCTCCGCAAATGGCCTCATGTATCTCCCTGAGGACGTAGTTTGCTTCGGCTGGGGGGAGATACTTCAGGTATGAGAGAGTGTGGGAACAACGGTAGAGTTGGCCCTATATTAGGCAGTACCTGGCCACTCTGTGTTGGAGCTTCTTCGCTTATGCTCAGTCTTCTGGGAGAGCGCCTTCTCGAAGATACTTGGTTATGGGGTCCATCCAAGATGGGTCGTCCTGTATTGGGATGACAAGAAGGGTCGCTGGTGTGATGCTCGGCTAGGCTAGTGTATCTAGTCGGACAGTTGAGTCAAGGTCAGTCTACGGCGAGCTGGCTAACTTCGAAAGGGCATCGACTCGGGTGTTCTCGACTCGAGGGATCTGCTGAATATTGAAATGCTCGAGCTGCTAAGTGAGCTCCTGCACCTTTTGTAGATAACTCACCATGGAGGGGGTTCGAGCCTTGAATTGGCCGTGGATTTGGTTGACCACTAGCTGCGAATCACTGAAGGCCTCGATTCTTTGGGCCCCGAGGTCCTAGGCAAGGTGGAGCCCAACAATCAGGGCCTCATACTCAGCCTCGTTGTTGAACGCCTTGAACTCGAACTTGATGGCGTGTTCCAACACTGTGTTGTTTGGGCTGAGGAGGATGAGGCTGGCGTCGCTGCCCTGCTGGTTCGACGAGCCATCTACATGCGAAGTCCATACTAGGGGCAGTGGGGTCGGTTCCTCGGTGGTGAATGTACATTCTGTGATGAAGTCGGCTAGGGAATAGGCTTTGATCGTCAGTCAGGGTGCGTACTTGATGTCGAACACACTTAGTTGCATGCTCCACTTGACTAGGCGGCCAGATGCTTCCGGCCTCTGTAGTATCTGCTTAAGAGGCTGGTCAGTAAGTACTCGAATGTTGTGGGCCTGGAAGTAGGGTCTAAGCTTTCTAGCAGCTGTGACGAGAGCTAAGGCTAACTTCTGCAGGTTGTAGTACTGGGTTTCTGTGCCACTAAGGACTTTGCTAGTGTAGTAGACCGACCTCTGTACCCGGTCTTCTTCCTTAATCAACATCAAGCCGACGACCTCGTCTCCAGTCGAGAGGTAGAGCAATAGCTCGTCCTCTGGTTTCGGCTTAGTCAAGAGGGGCAGCGAGCTCAGGTACTGCTTCAACTCCTAGAAAGACTGCTCACATTCTTCGATCCAGCGGAAGTCTTTTGGCCGCTTAAGTGCTTTGAAGAAAGGGAGATAGCGATCCACGGATTTGGACATAAATCTGCTAAGGGTGGCTACTCTTCCGGTGAGTCGCTGCACCTCTTTATGGGTTCGGGGAGATGGCATGTCAAGAGTGGTCTTTATCTTCTTCTGATTCACTTCGATCCCTCTCTGTGTCACCATGAACCCCAGGAACTTGCCGGAGCCGACCCCAAAAGTGCACTTGGTTGCATTTAGCTTCATCTTGTATTTTCTAAGGGTGTCAAAGACTTCGCGAAGGTCGGCGAAGTCATGTTCGGCTTTCTTGCTCTATACGAGCATATCATCGATATATGCTTCAACATTCTGGCTGAGCTATTCTTTGAATACCTTGTTCACCAGCTGCTGATAATTGGCGCCGGCGTTCTTGAGGCCGAAGGGCATTACTCTATAGCACTATAGGCCGCGATCAGTGATAAAAGCTGTTCGCTCTTGGTCATCCAGGTGCATTCGGATTTGGTTTTAACCTAAGAAGGCATCCATGAAGCTCAGTAGCTCATGCCCTGCCATTGCATCGACGAGTTGGTTGATCCTCGGCAGGGGAAGATGTCTTTCGGGTAGGCCTTATTTAGGTCGGTGAATTCGATGCGGATCCTCCACTTCTCGTTGGCCTTCTTCACCATTACTACGTTGGCTAGCCAGTTGGGGTACTTGACTTCCCGAATAAATCCAGCGTCAAGCAATTTCTGTACTTCATCGGTGATCACTTGCCACCGCTCTATGGCGAAGCTCCTCTTTTTCTGCTTCACGGGTCGGTAGCATGGGTCGATGTTCAACCGATGTGTGATAACTTCAAGGTCGATCCCGGGCATGTCTGCTGCCGACCAAGCGAATACATCGGCGTTGTTCCTCAGTAGTTGTACAAGTTCTTCTCGGAGGTGGTCATCTAGTAGGGAGCCGACATGGACTATCATTTCGGGATCTCCTTCAGAGAGGGGGACCTGGTTGACGTCTTCCACGGGTTGGCGGTGATGTGCCTTTACCTCATCGCGTAAGTCATAGGTCTACACCATCAGTGTTTCGGCGGTTGGACGTGGTCCTTGATAGCTAAAAATATATAACCCTAGCAAGTGCACTAGTTATCAAGTAGTATAATAATATCGTTTCCATGGGGATTTAACAAAATAAGTATTAGAATCACAGTCTTCCCTAATTATTTGGACAGTCAAAATTTAGATTTGAGGAAACAAGAACTACTGAAAATAAAGATTGGAACAAAGAAAATAAAAACAAGGGTAATCATTAATCGAATATACAAATGATGGAATCGCTAGGACTTTAGGTCCACCTAACCAATGTAATAAATATTGATGGGTCCAATTATCCAAGACTAATTGTTATTCCCATAAGCTGAGATTTT
>NW_010729083.1:1616380-1642567 GCF_000365185.1 Nelumbo nucifera
TGAATGCTACCTAACAAGAAAAACTTCAAGAAAAAGAACAATCAGCCGGCTGAAAACTAATATAGACAGATCTAAAATCTGATATACAAGACTGAATTCGATTACCAATTTGTGCAGAAATCAAGTGAGGACGAAACCTTGATCTCCAATTGCTTTCCCCCCCTTCGAATTCAGCTTCTTCTTCTCTTGAAGCTGCTTGTTCCTCCTCTCTTCTCCTCTCTTGCACCTATCTCTTTCTCTTCTTCTCTCTTAGAACAAGAGCTCAAGGAGAGTTTGAAATCAGATGTTGGACTCCTTTTCCCTTGGCTCTCTTCTCCTTTTATAGCCTTCTCCTCAGCCCCTTTCCTCATCTAGAAAGTTCTCTCCTCTAAAAAGTTCTCTCATCTAGAAAGTTCTACAATGCGGTTCTAGATAATTTGGGCTCGATTTTGACCCCGATTCAGTCCGTTTCTATCACAACGCAAAACATGAAAGTTCTAGAACTTTTCCTTATCTTTCCAACTCATCTTGAATCATCTCAATCAGAGTCCGGATGAGAGAGTTATGCCCAAATTACTATTCGGTGCCGAAATTGTCCATAATTACCCAATTAGCCTTGTTTTTCACTTAATGCCTCTTTTCTCTCTTCTAGAAAGTTTCCCGCCTTTAGGCTCCTTGGGCTGCACTTTGGGATGCTCTTGAGCTGCTCTTGATCTGCAAATGGGCCTCCTCATTGCTGGGCCGAATAGGCTCCATTGGAGAGCTTCGGTTGTGCTCTCTCTTTGGGCTTTCTCAAAGAGTGCAGCATGGGTTGCATGGGCCGAATGGCCCTCCTTTGACCTCTAGGCTGGGCCTTACTCCCAGTTGGGCTGTATCACCTTCTATTTGGCATCCTTTAGCATGATTTTATGCTCTTTTTTCCTAGACTTGTCCCTTTTGACAATTTCCTGAAATCAAGCTAAATTGGGGTAAGAATTCACACTAATCAGCATCAAAACCATGCATAAACACCAGAATTTATATGTAAATTGTGCACACATCACCAATTTCCAGTTCGGGTGTCATAACCTCCACTGCCAGTTGCCAGTTCAGGTGTCATAACCTCCACTGCCAGTTGCCAGGGCCGCCTCTGTCTGTCTGGGATGGTGGTGGCAGGTGGCCGTTGGATGGCGGCTGTCATGTGTCAGTCCCCTAATTAGTCAGGTGCGCCACCTCCGTGTACGGTCTCCTGGGCGTTAGGTACGGTTGTTTAGTCAGGCGACTTAGAGCCGAAGTGGTGTGCGAGGTGAAGTCTTGAGTTCGGATAGAAGTATGGCCCGAACTGCCCCTAGATGGGCAGTTCGGGTTTTTTGCCTTTTGTGCTCTTTGTAAGGCTCAGGACCTCGAAGGGAGAGCTTGGGTTCCTCCTTGGGGAGCTCAGGACTCTTTAACTCGGAGCTCGGGTTGTAGGTTCCTCGAGGGAGCTCAGGACTCTTTAGTTCGGAACTTGGGTTGTGGGCCTGCTGCCGTGCTGAACTGGCGCTTCTGCCAGGTCACTCTTGGTTGCTTCCACGTGTCGCATGGCCAAGGGGTCGAGTCAAATCTTCCTCCATCAACCCCCTTTATGAGAGAAACAAAAAAAAAGTTGTTAGCGTTTTAGGGCCTGTTTGTTTGCTCTAAAGTCTGACATAAAGTGCTATAATTACATTAAGAGGTATATTGGTATTGGTTAACTTTTCTTTCCTTTGAACTCTGAAGGCAAAGAATTTTGTTTTGAATTCTAAATATTATCAAATATCCATTTTGACCCCATATATGAGAGTTTTTGTTTTTCTTTTTGGGGTATCATTGGAAAACAAAAAGTTATATGATTGCACTTTAGGTTGCGTTTGGTTGCAATGCAAACACAAATATGTACACTATATATTTATCCATTATTCGGTTCATGAATGCAAACACGGTTCATACTTTAAATCATTTTTGCATTCATCTTGTTTGTTTGAAATCGTTGCAAAAGTGTGATCCCATCATTAAATGCTCCAAATATCATATGCTTTAATGCCTTTATTTTGGTCAAAAAATTAATTATCAAGAGAGCACAAAATTGTATCTAAAAAATAGGTACATTAATGCTTTCTTTTCAGAGTACAAAAGTGTTAGAAAATGCATTTTTGCTTTGATAATCATTACTTTTTTACGCATTAAACAAACGCTTGCAAATGTGAACCGGACTACATAAATACCCCAGTTTGGCGTTTGTGTCATAAACAAACGGAGCCTTAACCTCAATTTCGAAGGAATACAAATGTAAATATGTAGAGTGCAAAGCCTTATATTTGGTATTATTTTATATGTATTTGCACTGTACATATTTGCATTTGTACTCTTTCCAAACTGAGCCAAATAAGAGATAAGAGGAAACGAATAACCATTTTTCTTAAAATTGAAAAATTCTTTTTAAGAGATAAGAGTTAAGAGGAAATGAAAAGACCCTTAATGTAAAATAGTTAAAATAATAATAGCTAAAATTTATGTTCATTTCATGAAAAAAAATGTCTCATGTAAATTAATGAATTTGGATTTGGAATGGCATCGGCACAACAAGACGTTAGCAAAGGAAGCAATGTGCAGATAGGCTATCTAAACTAGGTTTTTAAGAACAATAAACTAGACTTCCTATTTAGTATACTAGTGTACTAGTGTTCCCTCGTCTATGTAAAGTTGGCCTTTAGTCTTTAATATCCTTTTAGAGATAATAAAACAAATTAGTTAATTTAAAAGAAAGGAATGGCATGGAAAAGAGGGCCTTCAACTGGTGGTGATTAAGATGAAAGTAACTATAGGGGCATAGTTTGGCTGGGCTGGGTTTAAGTTCAATCCTAAAAATTGGACCCAAGTCCCGAGTTTGGACTGAGTTTGGAATCAAACCTAATATGTTTAATATAGGCCCATCCCACACTCAAATTTGATGTAATGGGATTTACCTTGGCCTTGGGCCTAAGCTAGGTTCCGGGTGGTCAATCAATCAACAGTATAATTTGAGATAAACATATCACACATGTATAGTATATATGAATATGTTTTTATATGATCGAAATTAACTTGGGTTTAGATAAACTTAAAGTATAGGACCAGGATCAAGATACCTAAAGAGATAAGCCTAAGCTTAACTTAAAAAAAAAAAAAAAGAAAAGTCTGAACTTTTGAGCCTAAGCTTAATTTATATAAAATTACCCATTAAATTGGTTCAGACTCAAGTTGGACTCGCCTAAATTGAACCCAAGTAAATGGATAATGGAAGTATAAATAATAGTACAGCATCTCTCACTTTCTCTCTCTGACTGAGATAGAGGAGACCCTTCATTTGCATGTAAAAGTCCTTAACTAAATCACATGGCTTTCTCCCCCCAGTTGGTTAATTAAAATATGGTTGGATAGAGATGATTTTGACTTTTTGTCATGAAATGTTTTGTTTATCTGTTCAAAAAATGTATACAATCACATGGCCTAGTCTCCTAGAGTCGTAGTGTGGGGGGTCATTAGTTTGGATCTGTGATTGTCCTTAGGCTTTTCTATTTAAATGTTTATTTCATATTTTAATTTTTAGAAACTCAGATTCAACTGGGGTGTGGGTGTGGGTGGCGGTTCAGACTTGAGAGTTCAAAGTGGTGGAGCGTGGGGGACCATTTCCATTTTCCTGGGAGGGAGGGAAGGAGACTGGAATTGATTAATTAATTCCTAATATCCCCTGATCAGTAAACTCTACCTTGGGGCTTGGGGTTTGGATGCAATTAAGACGTAAACAATTAACTATAAGAAATAAAAGTTAAAAGGGTAACCCCCTCACCACCTCAACACCTCACCCGTTGGAATTTAATATTTGAATTACATACAACCCTTGGAATTGGATTGGTGTCAATATGTGAGTGATTATTTCTCAATAGTCGACCAATATTCAAATTCGAGTACAAACAAGTCTCTCACCTTCATGACACAAACTCCTTTGATGAGTGAACAAGTCATACCCGGTTGCGGTTCTCTATTGTTTTCAAGCCTGATTGATTGATTGGTCATTTGGTTGTAGTAGCTAGATGAGCAATATATCAAATCAAATAATGCATCCACCCTGCAATGCATGTTGCATGACCCCACCTAATCTTTAAAAAATATTTGAATCTATTCTTCAATTAGGGGAATTAGGGTCCCAATGCCAATGAGTGTTGTGTTAGGACCAGAACCAGATCCGAAACTCCCACTAAACAAAGAGCTAACGCAATTCTTGTACGCCTCGTCCTCGCCCTAGCCCTAGCCCTACACAGGCTACAGATGGTGCAATACATGAAAAGACACATTATCAGAAAATAGCCGGACATGTCTCTTCAATTGGATCCCACATCTGTAGTTGTACTCTACTCTCTACCCTACCTATAACAAAATCATCGTCCTTACTTATGAAACGCACAACCCTCATTAAGGAACAAGTTTCATTAACAATCTATCAAACTAAATAAGACAAAACAAATGTGTATATATATATATATAGTCATTTTGCGCTTAGCCAAGACTCTTAAAAGTGTGATTAATTATAAGAAGAAAATTCTTCTAGTTATTTTCCTTAATTTTTATTTATAAATACTGTACTGGCACTGCAAAGTGCAGCGCTAATCTTGCTGCAGGCCTCCGGAAGAAAAAAAAAAAGTGGTGTTATTAGGGAAATAGACTACCTACAATAACTACAATTGTACTTGGTTGTTGGGGGCAAATAAAGAGAATTCAAGTGAAGAATTTAATGGTACCACCCTGCACCCCCTCCAAAGTCCAAAATCCAACAAGAGTAGCAAGAAGAAAATGTCTTGGATCTACCCAACCATCTGGGTTGCTCATCAACTAATTAATGAAAAACGGCAGTCGCCGGTGAAAGATGGACATTGGCGGTTAGGAAACAGAACAGCTAGCCCCGGTTTCAATTGCTTAATTAAAAAAAAAAAAAAAAAATAACAAAGGAATTCTTGAGACAGACGCATGAACATGTCCAATCTCCAAGAAACTAATTTACTCTGTCCTCAATCATCTGATCTGTGTTTTGAAAGAAACAAATAAATAACTGAATGTAGAACATACATCTATAATAATTAAACTTGGAGCTGTTTTCTGTCCCCATCATCATTCCCTTTAGTCTGATTGTTAGTAGAAGCTAGGCCTAATAAGCCTCCATCACCATTTGTAGCTCCACCAGCACCAGCCGTGCCAACACTCCTATTCCCCATCATCCCAACCCCAAACTTGTTATTACCCAAAATTTCCATCCCCCAATCCCAAACATTCAACACAATGTATGTCCCAATCCCACCTATCAATCCATACGCTATGGAGTAAGTCAATGGCATCAATATCAGTGTGACGAATGCCGGGATTGCTTGCTTCATATCATTCCACTCGATTTCCACCACCGATCTCATCATCAATACTCCCACCAATATAAGCGGCGGTCCCACCGCCCACGCCGGAATTGACGCCAGCAACGGCGTCAAGAAGAAAGCCATAAAGAAATACCCCGCTACCGTCAGTGCCGTTAGACCCGTCCGGCCACCTTCCCGGATCCCCGTCGATGACTCAATGAACGCAGTCACCGGGGAAGTACCCAGCAACGACCCCACCACGATAGACGCCGCGTCCGACATGAAGGCAAAGTACTGACCCTCGAAGTCTCCGTTGGCGTCCATGAATCCCGCAAATCGGGCCATCGAGTAAAGCGTTCCCGTAGTGTCTAGTATATCCACGTACAAGAACGTAACCAGGGCCTCCCAGAAATACCCTTTCCCTATTCCCTTGAAGCTCAGAGCGCCGGCCGTACTTTCGATGGCGTGCACGTCCACGACCTTTTTAAAATACTGATACGCCGAGTTACCCGACTCCGTATCGGGAAACGCCGTCACTCTCGTGTTTCGGAACCAAGATACAGCCGTTACGAATAAAATGCCGTATATCATCGCGCCCTTTATATTCTTCACCAAACAATAAGCAATTATGACGAAACCAACGATGCCCAGCCAGAAAGTTGGGCTTTCCATTCGGTTATGCAGGCACAAGATATCGCTCGATACGGTCCCTCCCGGTAGCAGACTAACCGTGCCGTTGGCCGCCGTTATGACCGGTGCGAGGGATGCTCGAGACGATGTCGGGCATGCGGCTAGCGTCACCAGCGTAGACGAGCTGTATCCCACCAGTCCGATTCCCTGGTTGTTCTGTAGCCCAATAAAGGCAAGAAATAGGCCGATCCCGGCAGAGGATGAGATTCTTACAGGTTCGGGGACGAGTTTGGCGAGTTTGGTTCGTAACCCAATTGCCGAAATCAGGAGAAAAATCAAACCTTCGATGAAAACGGCCGCTAAAGCACTCTTGTAGGGGACGTTGCCGGAGCCGTGGAACCCGACGACGGTGTAAGCAAAATAAGCGTTAGTACCCATTCCGGGAGCCAAGGCTAAGGGAAGGTTCGCGAAGACACCCATGATTACACAGCCGACAAGAGAAGAAGCGACGGTCGCGACGATTAGGTCCTTGCGGATTTTGTCAAGACAGGCTGAATACCCCGGGTTGACCGGTGGAAACTTACATGACTCGTCGGGTTGCACAAGCCTGAGACTGACCCCATCGGAGGAAGTGCCGGAGCAATTGGAAGGTGAGATGGAAGGGACGTTACAGAGAGGTATGCAATCGGAAACGGAACAAGTGCCGCCGGAGTCGGAGAGGATGCTAGCGTTGACTGCGAGGATGTAGGCCATGGTGAGGAACGTGGCGGTACCAGCACGTAGCTCTGTTGTAAAGGTAGAATTTCGCTCCCTGAGTTTGAAACGTTTTCCGACTCGACTATTGGCGACGAACGAGTTAAGCCGAGTAGAGAGAGGGGACCTTGGGGGTGGCGTTGGAGTCTCCATGAGGGAGAGGAGATAGCTTTTTTTCTTTTTTTTCCTTGTGGCCTTGTGGGGGTGTGGATTTGTTCACTTCCCTGTGATTCTTCTTCTGCTATATGCAGAATTGCAGATCAGCAGATGTGTGTGTGTGTGTGAGGAAGAGAGAGGTGAATTGAATTAGCCGGACGAGTATTGTCAGCTCGGCGTTTAATACCAATAAGTAATAGCGCGGCTGGGTTGAGTTGTGATTCCATTTTGGAGGAGGATAGTCACAGCCCATAGGGTGGGTAGATTCCGTAACGGGATCTTTCTTTTATTTCCTTTGTGGAGTTGATACTCCTCGTTATTCATATCCTTGGCTAAGTGGGAAATCGACAAATCCGCTTTTGACTGTTGACGTGAGAAAACTCAAATCTGAATGCAAATTCAATAAGCTTAGGTCACAAGCTCAGCCGTCGGATTTCGCTCTTCAACACACACACGTCACATGCTGAAGTTTTCTTTCTTTTCGATAAGTATACAGGTTGCGATTTTCATTTGGTGAGACTGGACTTCGGAGATTTTTCCGTCGTTCCAACTTTTACGGCTGCGCCGCACCCGATCCCAATCATTTTTTTGAGATTTATACGTGATACCGGATCACAGTCCGGATCTCCTGCCCACAAGAACCCTACCTACGGTGAGTGATGTGCGGGTTCTTCATTCTTGTGGGTGGAAGATCAGAACGCGCGGCACAGTCCGGCCGCCGTTTTATTTTAAGTCAATTGACCAAGAAAGGATTTCCATCTTGTCAATCGTCGGCACCGGCAAGTTTCTATTTGCATAAATTAATAATAATAGTCGGATTTTCTCGGTGCATTTAAGGCCCTGTTTGTTTTCCCCCTTGAATAGTTTGGAAAGAGTATAAATATAAATATATATGATATAAATATAAATAAAATAATAAAAAATACAAAAGTTTACACTACAAATTTGTATTTATACATCTTCCAAACTAAGCAATTGGATAAATATACATACCCGGCCAAGAGAGAGAGCACATTATAAGCGCTAAGGCATACATAAATTATTTGACCATCTTTCATGAGGGTATCAATTACCTAGCTAGGTAACTGATCATCTCAAATATCTTGACTTATCATGAAGTGATGAAACCCAATATAAAGACACGAATATATAGATTATGTTAATTGTCCATTTGACCAATTTACCCCGCTAACTAGTAGCAACTAACGGGGTCTAAAGGTTTTTGTTCAAACTTCTTATCAATTGAATGATTGATGGCTTTGCTTAAAAAAAAAAGAAAAAAACATTTTCCTAAGTTGATACTGATTAGTTGAAATCTTCTCAACTTTTCTATAAGAAAAAAAAAATAAAACAAAAACTAGGGTTGTTTGGATCTTATGACTGCATGGAAGGTCCGCCCGAGCTGTATTGCAATGTTTTTATTTTGAAAATTTTGGGATTTCAGAAAAATCAATGATTAGTTCTATCAATTTCCTTTTTTCTTTTTTTGCAAAGAATTGTAGGGTTTATGGAAAATGCATTTTTTCTTCAATAAACAACAAGATAAATTTTTGACAAAATAATAGGATAGAAATGAGGTTTAAGGGGTGTTCTACAACATGAATGTTTTTGTTTTCATTTTGTTTTTGGAATTGCTACATCAGCAAAAAACGAAAAACAAAAACATATTCTTGAATTCTGTTTTGTTTTCAAAGAAAAAACAAGTTGATTTTGTTTAAAAAACAATACATGTTTTTGTGAAACCAACAAAATATTGGTTTTTAAAACAAAACAAATTTTCTAATGTAAAAATTATATGATAATATTGAATGATCAAATGAAAACATGTTTCTAAAACACATTCAAGAACATATTTTTTATTTCAATTTTAAAAACAAAAAACACATTCACAACCAAAAACATGTTTCTTATGTTTTTGTTTTCAAAAAACAATCTGTTTTTGGAACCAGCGACAAGAAAAACAATTTATGTTGCAACCCTTAGGCCATTGTGGTAATAAGGACGAAGACGATTGACTCCATTGAAATTGAACCACAACTCATTATTTTCTTGATGAAAATTTATTAATATTAAAAACTGCAGGTGTTCGGCATTTCACATCCTCCTCATACCAAGTTTTCACAAGGGAAAGAGCTGGACCCATTGTCAATTCCAAAAGGGTCCTCTCCTCCCATCTTATGGCCGTTCTGTATTCACAACTTCATTCTTTCCAGGTGGCAAAAAGAGACTGTGGATAGTTATAAGAATATATGTCTGTTCTCTCTCTCCCTATGCAGAAAGAGTATAGATATTTGGTTGCTTTTGTTGAGAAAACATGTGGTTGTCATACCCTAATTTATCACACCCACAATCTTTTTATTTTTTCTGTTCATGTCAATCCACATAACATCGCAGTCACATATGAGAATATCTCATCCTCCTACATAGTATTATACAGATGTTTTTAATACACGGAAATAATGTGTTGTGGATAGACATAAACAAAGTTCTTATGGGCAGAAGATCCGCAGTCCTTTGTCACAATCACACAATTCACAAGAGTAGTCGCTTCTCTAACAAACCATACTCTTGTTCTTTCTTATAAAAAAGAAAAAAAGAAAAGAAAAAACCATACTCTTGTCTCATATACTGTTTTTCTTATATTAATATGGGTCTCTCAGACAAAACGAAAAAAAAAAAGTAGTGGACTACTAGGGGCTGAGATGGGATTAACGTTGGAGCCAACCATTTTAGCATACGTGGTGGATATATAACTGGATCTGCAACCTTAGATTCTACCTGATTTTATCATATAGTCATTACTTTTTCATTCCTTCGTTAGGTGGGTATCCTTTAATGCTATTTATTTATATAGTCGCTTTTTAAGAAAAAAATCTAGACATGGTATCAAAAAGAGTTTTGAGAAATCAAAGCATTATTGTGAATTTTGATGAATACCATAATTGATCATCTCTTTTATTTTATGATACCCGTTGATCGGCTCCAAGTTTTTTTAGTATTATGTCTATCCTGTATCATAGTCGAACCCATTTTATATATTGTCAGATTTGCATTTCCAATGTTTGATATTGCTACAGGGTGCGTATGGGCTGTGGTGGCCCTATACAGGCCCCCGGCTTGAAGCTTAATTTGCTGCAGCAAATTAAGGCCCCGTTTTGTATATTTTTTTGTATGATCTTTTGGTTATTTATAAGTCAGAAAGACTAATTTTCGGTTTATTTTTGTTTGATTCGCGGAAGATCTAATCGTCAAAAGACAATACATCGAAAAGACATGAAAAATCTATTTTAGATTGATTTCGGGAAGTTTCTCACATCTTTCATGTTCTAATCTCACACAGAAAGATGTAGCCAAACACACAGAAAGATACGTGTCTGCCAAACTGTCTTCGGACTACTCAGATCTTATGCCAAAAGTTCAATTCATCTTTTGACCATTGGAACTCCAAGAAGATCTTCTCAAAAAAACATGTCAAACGGACTCAAAATATGAACGCATTGGTCATAACGGTCTTTTCATTTCGTACTACTTTTAGTCAACATAAAGTTGGCTCCGCTTTTCGAACCAATTGATAAGCTTAGAGTTAGTATATGGGTTGGGGCGAACCTCAATCATGAACCAATTGAGCTGTTTAATCCAAAAAAAAAAAAGCAATTACACCTTTCAATAGAGCGTAGGGCTGCAAATGGATCAGAACGAATCGGATATAGGCATATCCGAATTTGATTTGTTAATATTCGAATTCGAATCGATCCTATTTATAGAATATCTAACAGATTTGAATTGAATTTGAATTATAATTAGATATGAAATAGTATAAATAAATTAGACTAAAAATAACCAAAATATTATATATTATTAATAAGATAAATTAAAAATGACTTTAATAATATATTTTGTAAATAATTATAAACGGATCGAAAAATTGAATTGGATAATCGGATACCGTTTGCAGCCCTAGATAGAATGGCACTTGCATATATACGCCATTTGTTTGCCAGCAATCTTGTGCGCTAAATGTATGAAATTTAGGAATTAGGCCCAATAAAGCCTATTAGAAACCCGACATTTGGACTTACAGAACTCAGCATATTAGCCCATAGTGCTACCAGCTCGGATCTCTCATTCCTGTCAGCACGCAGAGAAAGATAAGATGCATGGGACATGGACAGTCTTGATGCTTAACATACAGGATTCTATCTTAAGTAAATCCCCAGTTGCTTTACCACAAAAGAAAGAAAAGGTCAAGGAATGCACATGCTATGTTATAAGAGAGTTGAAAGAGAAAAAGAGGGGAAAGGTACTTTTTTGGTTTTTGAAAAGGTGCTTTACTTGGTGATGGGTGTATGGGTTAGTGATCAAATTAAAACTGCAGATTGATCAGCTTTAAAGCTCTCTCATTTCTCATTTGATCCATGTCAGATTGAAGGAAATTTAAGGAAAAAAAATATAAAAGGTTCAACAGTATCAATAGATAATTATGTGCAGGCATGGGGGGTCCCAATTGATTGACATGTAGGCAAGTAATTTAATTATTGAAATTGAAAATATCAGTATATTTCATCACGTTTGTACATATATGTGTGTCTTCACTGCATCCCCTTCCACGGACCATGGTCCATACCTACCGAACAGATGTGGTAATTTACGTACCATGCATATATGTCCAATTTATTGATAAGTCCAGATCCAGAGAGGTGCACAATAATAACGTAACCATGGTGGTACACGTAGAATATGATCGATGATGATCTTTTGGGCTTTCCTCTTGTTTTAAAATGTACTAGTAGAATTGTCCGTGCGATGCATGAGATGATTAATCACATCCTAGTATATAAATTTAAACGAGTTGGCTGTAATTTCTTGACTGCTTGTGTTAGCATCAATTTGTTCAATTCTCGAAGTTTTGACCCAACATAAAACCACACTTCAATTTCTTTAATCCTAATTGAAACATGACCAAGGATTTCACTTGTTGTAATGGAAAAAACTAACATTTATATATCTTAAAAAAGCAAAAGTGACTATATTCATGTGATCCTTGTATAACATTCAACTTTTATTATGAGTGATCTGAAGCATTAATACTTGTACATGTAGTTCAAAAAGCTTGTTTAGAACATAAAAGAAGAAAAGTACCAAGACGAAAATACAAAATGACCAACATAGGTTTTACAAAAGCTGAACAATAATGCAGGTACTTCACATTTAGCAAAATCCACTCATCAATGCACTCCACATGAAAATTGTAAGCACAAGGGAGTCCATGAACCTGAAAAGCTTCCAATACGCACTTGCAACTTAACAATCTTAACATATCCTAAAATAGAAGGGGCAGCACCACAAAAGGAAAAGGGATAAGTGGATTGCAATCCACCTCAGAAATCTGAAAATGCAGCCCCCCCCCTTATAAACCGCATTCTGTCCGTGAATTTGGCATCAATCCACATACAAGATTCATTTGACTATGGGAAATGGTCAAGTACATTTAAAACTTGGCTAGAAAACTTTTCATGCCATGATTTTTTTTGCTTCTACAGTTTACAAAAATGACATCTATTATGTGTAATGTTTTTGAACCGTCATTGACCCAGATGGTGGGACCGTTTGGCCTAGAAATCGTCCAAGCAATTGGTTCCGTTTCACCACTAACTCGTTCCTGGGTCAAAAACCGTTGACTTTGTCAGAAAACCGCTGAACCAAGCAGTTGAACCATCGACTCATTTGACCCAGACAACGGTTCGCAGTATAAAGTTGCAAAGAGGAGAACTCAGATCTGAGATCCAGCACAAAGAGAGAGAAGAAGAAGAAGAAGAAGAAGAAGAAGAAGACTACACATGTTGCAGAGAAATCAATCTCATATCTGAGATCCAAGAACTCAGATTTCAGATATGAGATCTGCGTCTGTTGTCGCCGTTTCGTCGTTGCCATTATCGTCGCCAGTGAGCGTCGAATCATTCTCCTCCTCTTCCTTCTTCTTCCATCCTTCCTTTCCTTTTCTTCTTTTCTTTTTTTTTTTTTTTTCCTTTCTCCTTCCTTCCTTTCTTTCTTTCTTTTCTTCTTTCTTTTTTTCTTTCTTAGCCGACAACATCTCTTCTCCAGTACTCTTTTCTCAAATCTCATATAAATATTTTTCCTAATATGCAAACTATCCAAACCGTTTGACCTGGACGATCGAACTGCTAACTCGGAAACCGGTAGCTAGATTGGTTCTGTTTCCGGATCGGTTTTTAAAACCTTGATTATGTGGACCATGTCAAAAAAGAACAAGAAAAAAAGAAAATAATAAAAGAAAAAAAAGGGTGTAACTATGGGAAAAGTACACAACAAAGGAGCAACATAAAAATGAAATGGATTTGTTCAAATGGTTACGGCATCATGGCATTCTCAAATATAAAAAAAAAAAAAATTAAAAAAAAACCAAGATGATCAAATCTTCCTAGCATAGATACTTGATCATTTTGATAAAAAACAATGGAAAATTAGAATTATTTATCTCATTCCCAACTGAACTTGCAAATAGGACATTCACTGCATGTAGTTGGACCAACATTTTGATTAACTTGGGAAACTCCCGATTAAGTGCTTCCACTACTTCTCTATACATAACCAAAAACAAAAGTTACAACCACTAAAACAGTAACAAGAACACAACCAAAGCTGGGATAAGAACTTATTAAACAATACAATACTGGCACACATACATCCTTGAGACAAATATATATGCATCTAAAGGTCCATGTTTTAGATACATAATAAAACAAAAATAATTCTTACCACCTTTACTAAACTTTTGGCATGCCTAAGCTTCAAAAAAAGACTTGAAATTGTTGAACAACCAGTACTATTAGTTGAACCACTGGAGCTGATAGTCATTTTAAACCTATTTGAACTAATGAACTGAAAAACCGATACCTAATTCAATAAAATTCCATTGTTAAACCAAAACACTAATTGATTAAAATTAATTGAATCACAAAAAAAATAACAAGACAAAACATAAAACACAAAATCTGCTTATAAAACATATAAATATAGACCTGATTTTGTTACATATGTTGTTAAACTGAAACCCTAATTAAAATTAATAGAATAGTAATAACAAAAGATTTCATAAAAGAAGTAATGTAGTTAAAACCTATGGCATTTCTAGTTAAAAAACTAACTGATTATTAGAGAACGAGAATAACACAGATTAGAAACAACCACTTGGATGGGGAAAAACACAACATTGCTGAGAAGGATTCCGGCATGCTTTCTCGTTTAATATTCGACAAGTGTTGATGTTGAAATAATCTTCTGCTATTTGTTTTTTCTTTTTTTTTTATGACTTTTATACATGATAATATTATAAAAGCAAAATCAAGCTCATTTGTCAATATATACAAAACAAAAGCTCATTACTTGGCAGGGGTAATATTGGAAAAGGGCCTTCGACCATTGTAGTTGCTCTATTCTCATTTTTATAAATGGTCAAAATAAATGTAAATAATTGTTTATATATGAAATTAACGTAGTATATACAAAGTGTAAACGTACATCTACATTCCTTGTATGTGTGTCACTATGCGTGTTTGGATGTGCACTTTGCAAATGATGGATGGGACGGTACACCATACAAGGTTTCTCACAAATGGATGCCTCACATGCACATCCAGTGCATTGGAAACATTTCTCGTGAATAATAACTAGGAGATATTCTGAATGTGTGGTAAGATATGCGTATGAGAGAAGATCGGGTGCACGTACATTGCTTCAACTACTTTTTTTTTTAAGGTGTGGGACGATGGGACCCCCTCTTAAAGGTTTAATGAGACGAAAGGGGAACTGAGTATATGGATTTCCACTCTTTCTGTCATTATTTGCATGTATATATTTATATTTATAATCAAACAATTCTTGGACTCGTGATTACCACTCTTTTTCTTCCTAAAAATTTCTGCCCCAAAAGCCAAAAGTTAAAAGCCTAAAGCATCCCCACCACCACCATCACCACTTCATTTATTAATACGAGTAATGGAAGACACAAACACAAAACTGTTGAGTGACTCACCTACTACCTATTCTCTCTTGCGATTTTGCAGGCTTTCATCCTTATCCTTTCCTTCTGCTTTCCCTGGCTTTAAGACCTCTGAGCTTGTCCAAACGTCTAGTCCATCTGCCCTCTCCATGACGGATAAGGAAGTCCTACTTGACCATAGGTATATCTTCTCCTGTTGAAGCTTCAGCAGAAGACTCCCTCGCATAGGGATGCTTGGCTTTGTAAACTAATATTCCGAGTTCATACAAATAAACCAGTCAAGGTCTCAAGTCTCAAAGAAATTATTTCAAGAGCCTGGAAAGTCCCCGTTACTGCCATCGTCGATTTCACACAAGACTCATATCTGGTTAAATTTGCTAGTAACTTCGAATGGGATCATTTGTTTGATCGTGGCCCCTGGTTGTTCGAGGACGATTTACTGATTCTTCAGAAAGCCGATCCGAACATGCAACCGGAGGAATATGTGTTTACTCATGCTGATCTCTGGGTGCACTTATTGGGGCTACCAATTGCATATCTTAATGCAAACGCAGCATGTAAAGTCGGTACTCAGTTGGGAAAAGAAAACTCTACAAACCTCCGAACTCTGAAACAGAAAAGTGGGGGAAATTTTCCAGATTGAAAATCAACATGGATATCTCACAGCCACTCCCTCAGGTTATTCCGTTCACACTACTAAATGGTGAAACCATCAACATCGGCGTCCAATACGAAAGACTCCCTAGGTTTTGTACTTTCTGTGCTAGCATTGGACACGAAGCATCAAACTGCCGACTAGAGCATAAACTTCGAACAGCGATCGACACTTGCTCTGATGAATCAACTAAAGAGAAGTTACTCTTGCTAGATGAAGGTCAGATAACAAAAGAAATTCGTACTCCAAGTTTTCCTCGAGGAATGACTTCACGGAGAATAGGAAGCAAACCTCCACGTGAACAAACGGCCGAAGATAAAAGCTTGCCGACCGGAGATGATCCACCAGAAAATGACAGCAATGATAGGCCCTCTTTCCAACGCGACGGTTCAAAGGAAGGTGGATGTACACTTGCATAATTTGATGCTAATCTCTAAAATAAATGCTAATCTCTCTCATAATTTGATGGAGGCAACGGACACGGGCACTTGCATGGAAACTGACCAGATCCCTGAAATAAATACAAATCTCGTGAAGGAAGCCTCTTCATCTTCAACGGCAGCGCAACTCTCAGAACCATCATCTTGGGAAGCAAATCTGGTTGGAGGCATGCACCCGCCAAATCAGGGGCAAGCTCTTTCTTTCACATGAGTGTTTGATTAACAATAGTATAATGCTCGTGACTAACCCTGCTGTCTCTCATGACATGTCTGTCTCCAAAACTATGCAAAGTACTGTTCATATGAAGCGTAAGTCAGATGATCTTCAACTCTGTATTGGAGACGAGCATCCCACCAATGAACTGCATTCATAAAGCTCTTTCACACGGCTTATAAAAAAGGCGCATATGAAAAATGGTGATCAAGGTGTTTCACATCAAACTGAATACTGCATTCCTGGGGCCGAGGTGGCAGGCCTGAAAATGCCACCACAGAAGCAATGATTCTCCTAGCTTGGAACTGTTGGATTTAAATCTCATTAGGGATTAAATCCAATGGGTTTGATTGGTCAATTATATGAGAAATTATATCTGCACACTTGTTTTAGAAAATATCTTTTCTCTTACTAAAATCAGTTTTGAACTTGTCCCACATTAAAAAATTACAAATTTTAATAGGAGCTGATTCACACTTCTTAGAAATAGAAGAGGAGAGTATGGAGGCTTGCTATCGTGCAACGTGTGCGTACGCATGTGTGCACATGTGTGCGGTGCAATGAGGCGCATGTGTGTGCGGTGCAATGAGGCACACTTTGCTCACACTTCGTGCGCACTTGCGTGGCTCGCGAAGCACAGCTTTGGCTTTTGGTGTGAGGCCGACCATTGATGTGATCAACGGTCACGATTCGATCAGGTGTGATCAAGATGCATCATTCAAAGTTAACAGTCAACTACCTTTTAATAGTCACACTTTTTGAAATTATGATTGTTCAAGGAGTCTTTTCTGAACTAGCACCTTTCTTTGCCCCATGACTCTTCAGAATTTATTTGTGTGAATCAAGCATTTGTACACACAATTTCGAAAATCTCTCTCTCTCTCTCTCTCTCTCTCTCACTCACTCACTCAATCCGGTCTTCTACTATCTCACAAAAGGTTTCTTGGGAGACTCTTCAACTTTGCTGGTTGTAGATTCTCGCCCAAGGCACTGTTGTATCTAGGGAACGGATATGCCTGTAACCAAACAACAAACTCAATGAAACTGAGTGGGGGCAAATAATGTTCTAAAGACAATGTCTTCAGACGCACCTCAGAGTCCTCCAAGTCTCAGTGACCCCATTTCCCACCAATTTTAGAATGTTATTCTACAATGGAGGCGGAAGCAAACATGACTTCAATCAAGATGATGAACTAAGATCTTATTCAACTAGACTATTTCGATGGAGAAAACTTTAGTCGATGGTAAGACAAAGTGATCTTCTTTCTGACCACATTAAAATTGTACTATCTCCTAGATCCAAATCTACAATCACTTCCTAGACCCACTAAAAAATACTCAAAAAAAAATGAAGAAGGAAAGAGCAAAACGAGAAGATGATTCATTTCTATGCCGAGGACATATACTAAATGCTTTATCAGACTGGCTCTACAACTTCTACAAGGAACTTGCATCTCCAAAAGAAATCTGGAAGGCTCTAGAATTCAAATATAAGGTCCAAGAAGGAGGTACGAATAAGTATTTTATCGCAAAATACTTTGACTTCACCATGAATGACCATAAGCCCATACTGAAGCAAGTTCACGAACTACAGGTGATAGTCAATAAAATTCGATCCATTAACATCATTAGATATGTTCATGGGCTGGGTAGCCCGACGTGCCGGCCTGACCGCCAAACAGGCTTGAACACAAATTTGAGCTTGCAGGCTTGACCTCGGGCCTAAAAGCTTGAGCCCAACTATTTTATGGGTCGGGCTTGGAATTTGTTAAAAAAGCCTAGCCCAACCCGACTTTTAGGTTAAACCAAAAACCCTAACCCTAAATATCCTAACCCCTCTCTTCTCACTCATCTCTTTCTCTTAGTCATAGCAGAACCTCAGTTCTTTGTTCTTAGTTTTCACATTCACAATCTCACACTCTCAGGCAGACAGAACAGATGAACACTCACCGGCGCAACCAATGAACTCTAGCGGACCGGAGGTGAGTCCTTTCTCTCTCTCTCTCTCTCTCTCGTTCCTCTTCTCACTTCTCCTTCTCTCTCAGAATCTCAAATGCAAACTCAGGCACCGGCAAGGCGGCAAACACATGCACTGGCAGTGGCGGTGAGTCCTCTCTCTCTCTCTCTCTCTCTCTCTCAGACGCGAACTCACTTCTTTTCACTGTCAAAATCTCAGTTCAGCTTTATCAACACAAACTTAGCACTGGCAAACACAGTTACCACAGTCACTGGCGAACTCAGCACTGGTGACCGTATTTCTGTTAGGTCATGCTTTAGGCTCGGGCCTAGGCTTCGAGCTTTTTATTAGGGTCGGGCTCAAGCTCAAGTTGTAGGCCTGTTGGTTGAGCCGGGATCAGGCTCGAGCCTAACAAAATCTTGCTTATAAAGAGTAAAAGCCTAGCCTGACCCGACCCATGAACAAGTCTAGACATCATCCTTCCTGAATCTTTCCAAGTGGGAGTGATAATTGCCAAACTTCCACCCTCCTGGAAGGATTACAAGAAGAAGTTTCTACACAAGGCTGAAGAACTTACCTTGGAGCAAATTCAGCAACACCTTCATATTGAAGAAGAGTCTCAAATTAGAAACAGTAGGGATAAGACCCTAGCCGGTATACTGAACTCTAAGGTTAATTTTGTGGAAAATGGATCGAATAAGACAAACCCTACATTACAAGTAAAAGAAGAAGGACGAGAACTTCAAGAAGAGCAATAATAAAAAAGAATCCCGATATGTTTGTGGAAAGAAGGGGCACTATGCCCGAGTCTACCGACATTGGAAAGGTGGAACCAAGTCTATCAGCATTATTATGTTTAAAACCAGAAGCTAGAATGCAAGAATTAAATTTCTCATACCATTGTTTGAGTGCTTGTTTTAAACCATATAGTGATTTAATCTATTTACAAACTTTCTTCTCGTTTCCAGAAAGAACAAATCCTTTTGGTTGTTTCATATAGACTTTTTCATTTAAATCACCATTTAAGAAAGTAGTTTTAACATCCATTTGATGAATAGATAATTGATAAATGGATGCTAGTGTTATAACTGTTCTAATAGAAGTTGTTCTAGCCACTAGTGCATAGGTGTCAAAGTAATCAATCTCTTTCTTTTGATTGAATCATTTGGCTACCAATCTAGGCTTAAAAGTTTGTACAATTCCATCAGTATTGTATTTTCTTCTAAACACCCATTTACATTTGATTGGTTTTGATCCTGGAGGCAAGTCTACTAGTACCCATGTGCTATTTGACATTATTGAATCCATTTCATTATCTATAGCTTCCTTCCAAAAGGCAGCATCTCTAAAGGTCATGGCCTCATTGTAGGTTTTCGGATCATTTTCAATGTTTCGTACAATGGGTATCTTATTTAAAATCTTTTCTCTATCAACTTCGACCAGGAATACAATTGACTAAGTAGAGATAAAATTAGAACGTAGGTGTTTCTCGATCCTTTCTCTTTGACTTCTTCTGGGTTCTACTGTAAGTGTTATAGTTGTGTCATTTTTTATTTCATTCTCATTGTTACCAATAGGTATTGAGATCTGAGTTTCTCTTTTACGTTCTCTATCATTTTTTGTAGATTCAAAACATAGTTTATTTTCAAAGAATTCAACACCTCTATTTTCAATTATTATATTAGATTCTAAATCTAGAAGTCTATAGGCCTTGCTATGTTTTGCATATCCAACAAGAATATATTTTTCTTTGCTTTGAGTCCTAATTTGATTTTTTTAGGATCTGGAACTCTGTAATATGCTAAGCACCCTCACACTTTTAGGTATACTAAGTTAGGTTTTCTTCCTGTCTATTATTCATACTAAGTTAGGCTTCCCCCACAGGTTTAAGGGTGCATTAGCTTTCATCAGCATACAGTTTATCATTTCTGTAAGTGTTATATTTTTTTCTTTCGATCAGGCCATTCTGTTGAAGGGTATAAGGAGAACAACTTTAATGTACTATTCCAAATTCTTCATAGGAAGAATTAAACTCATTCTTAAAGTACTCAACAACTCTATCACTTCTAAGGATTTTAATTTTCTTTTCCAATTGATTTTCAACTTCAGCTTTGTATAGTTTAAATATATCAAAGGCCTCATCCTTAGTTCTCATAAGGTAGATATAGGTGTATTTAGAAAAATCACCTATAAAGGTTATGAAGTATTTCTTACCTCCTCTACTTAATACATCATTTAGTTCACAGATGTCAAAAGTAATTAGTTCTAGAAGTTGAGAACTTCTCTCAACACTTGGGAAAGGTTTCTTAGCCATTTTAGATTTTACACATATCTCACATTTTTCATTTAATTCATTATTATAAGCAATTAAACCAAGTTTACTCATGTTTTTAATGGATTTAAAATTTAAGTGTGCTAATCTATCATGCCATAAAGTAAAAGAATCAATAATATAAGCAGCACATTTTCCTTCATTAATACTTAATTTGAATATACCATTACAACCATATCCCTTTCCAACAAACATCTCACTCTTGGACAGGATTAGTTTGTCGGATTCAAAGACAACTTTGAATCCCTTCTTACAGACAAGATTTACTGAGACCAAGTTCTTTCTAATGTCAGGAACATGGAGAACATTTAGGAGAGTGAGTGCCTTTTCGGAGGTGAAGTTCAATTCTACTTTGCCTCTTCCAACAATTTTAGTACATGTTTGGTTTCTCATCTGTACCTCCTAGCCACCAGTCACTTCTTCATATGTCTTGAACAAGGACTTGTCCTCGCAAACATGGACTGCGGCGCCTGAATCAAACCACCATCCAAAAGACGATTCTATCATATTGACTTCAGTAATCACGGCCACTAAATTGTCTTCCACCATGTTTACAGACTTGGTTCCACCTTTCCGATGTCGGTAGACTCGGGCATAGTGCCCCTTCTTTCCACAAACATAGCATGATCCGTTCTTATTATTGCTCTTCCTAAAGTTCTTATCATTCTTCTTTACTTGTAATGCAGGATTAGTCTTCTTCGATCCATTTTTCACAAAATTGGCCATAGAATTCAGCATATCATCTAGGGTCTTATCCCTACTGTCTTTAATCCGAGACTCTTCTTTAATACGAAGGTGTTGCTGAATTTGCTCCAAGGTAAGTTATTCAGCCTTATGCAGAAGATTCTTCGTTTTATCCTTTCAAGAGGGTGGAAGTTTGACAATTATTGCTCCCACTTGGAAAGATTCAAGAAGGATGATATCAAGGGGTCGAATTTTATTAACTATCACCTATAGTTCGTGAACTTGCTCCAATATGGGCTTATGGTCATTCATGGTGAAGTCAAAGTATTTTGTGCTAAGATACTTATTCATACCTGCTTTTTGTACCTTGTATTTGAATTCCAAAGCTTTTCTGATTTCTTTTAGAGATGTAAGTTTATTGTAGAAGTTGTAGAGCCGGTCTGATAAGGCGTTCAGTATATGTCCTTGGCACATAAGTGAATCCTCTTCTCATTTTGCTCTTTCCTTCTTTAGCTTCTCTGAGTCTTTATCAATGAGTTTAGGAAGTGTGCAGATTTAGACCCAGGAGATAGTACAGTTTTAGTGTAGTAAAAAAGAAGATCAACTTGTCTTGCCATCAATTGAAGTTTGCCCCATCAAACTGGTTTAGTCGAACAAGATGTTGGTTCATCATCTTGATTGAAGTCATGCTTGCTTCTACCTCTATTGTAGAATAACGTTCTAAAATTGTTGGGAGATAAGTCACTGAGACTTGGAGGAGAAGCTCTGATGCACATCTGAAGATACTGTCTTTAGAACGTTATTTGCCCCCACTTAGATTCATTGAGTTTGTTGTTGGGTTACAGGCAAATCCGTTCTCAGGATACAACATAGCCTTGGGCAAGAATCTGCAACCAACAAAGTTGAAATTGTGTGTACAAATGCTTGATTCACACTTCTTAAATAAATTCTGAAGAGTCATGGAGCAGAAGAAGGTGCTGGTTAAGAAAAGACTCCTTGAACAATCACAATTCCAAAAATTGTGACTGTTAAAAGGTACTTAATAGTCAATGGTTGTTAACTTTGAATGATGCCTCTTGATCATACATCAACGGCTAGCTCACACCAAAAGCCAAAGTCATGCTTTGCGAGCCACTCGGGTGCGCATGAAGTGCGAGCAAAGTGTGCCTCTAAAGCCCCTCATTACGCCATACACACGCGCATACGCGTGCGCGTATGTTGTGTGGTAGCAAGCCTCCATACTCTCCTCTTTATATCTAAGTAGTGTAAATCAACTCCTATTAAAAAACCTAAAACAATTCTTGTAATTTTTCAATGTTTGACAAGTTAAAACTAATTTTAGTAAGAGAAAAGCTATTTTTCAAAATATGTGTGCAGATGTATTTTTTTCATGTAATTGACCAATCAAACCCCATTAAATTTAATCTCTAATGAGATTAAAATCCAATATAATCTCTCCTCAGCCCCCACGAGCAAGGTCATCAATGGTTCCATCCACTTACCTCCACGTGGAAGAATATATATATATAGTATCATGAAATAAGATGATTTGGACATAAAGATGGGGTGGTGTGGTGTTCATTTTTGAGCTCCACGTGGACATTATGACTTATGAGTGGTTTGTGTCCAGCGGTTTAACCAAGTGCACCTACAGGCTGAATGAAGATTTTTCAGGCATTTCATTACCTACAACGTCCATGATCCAACCATATAACTTCATTATTAGACTTTTAGGGCCATGTTGGTTACTGTAAGCGGCGAATTATGGGAATCCTTGTGTCTTTGTGTTCCTTCCCTCCCTCCATATTGAGAAACTGAACTGAATATTTGTATCGGTTTACCATCGATGATGTTGTTATTTGAACCTTGAGAGGAGAGTGTCGGGTAATGCAAAGGGCCAAAGACTACTAAGTCACTGAACTGAATAGTGAAATAGAAACAGACACAAATTTGTTTACGCTTTTTAGCTACGTAACGTACTTTTGGCCTTGGAATTTCGGAACCGTCAGCTGCGGCGGTCTTTGAAACCAGCCTCCCGTCCGGAACGGAACTCCTCCCAAATCCCATCCCGGCGAAGCAATGACGCCAATTAATTATTATAGGTTAAACCTTGTTCTTAATTTTGACGTTGGAACTTGGAAATTGGGAACCCCATGCGGGCTGCGGCCATGTCCCACCCCCACCCGTAAACGATTGCATTCTTCACGCAACAAAGCTCCAATGTGGGTACTCGATTGTGTGTGTATTGGGTTATTTGTTGGTAATGGTATTCGAAAATTTGATTTTGAATTCGATATTCGATATAATTGAATTGAATTTGGATAATTCGAATATTTATCCATCAAATTCAGATATCTTATTCTTACCGAATAATTAATCGGATTTAAACTCAGATATGATCTAATTTGATTCGATAAATGTCTCAATTTGACTGATTATTTAATTATTATATATAATATATAAAATATTTTATATAATTTGTATATAACAATTAAGTTATATAAATAATTTATATATTTTATATCAATAAATTATTTATTTTGTAAATTTATTAATTAAATTCAAATTGAATCAAATACCCAAATATTTAATCGGATTCAAATTCAAAAATTATTTTTCTCATATCAAATTTTCTAATCGGATTTAAATTCAGATATATTTGATACAATTCGAATTCCATCTATTTATACCTCAATTTGTCCGTGGGCTACCGATAAGGTGCCAGCTTTTAGGCGCTAGCGACTTGCTTCGATCATTATACACACCACTGTATTGTATGTCCTCTAACCTTTCATCTCATTGTATTGTACTATTTACCTTTGATTTGATGGAACACATCCTAGATTTTTTTTTCGATTCTCTAACTCATTTCCTCTGGTTTGACTGCACCCGTATCAAATTGAATAATTTCTTGATAACCAAACTGAAACTGAATGCACGAAAACAATTTAGCCCGGAAAACACTCGAATCTAAAAGCTAGCTCTTTTCAACTTTGTAACATTCTTAGAGAATATCGATGAGAGAAGAGAAAATAAGATGGAACAGGAGAGAGGGTACAAGCCTACAAAGCTACAAGGTGATGATGTTACACTGCTTTTGTTATCATTTGTTTTTAAACCGCCACATCAACCAGAACTCTGGAAGATGTTCATAAACCACGCATTTGTTTTGAGAAGTTAAAATAAGATGGTTTAATATTACAAAACCAACATGATTTTTTTTTTTCGTATTGCCAATTCCAAAAACAAAACAACCCATCTGGTTTGAAATAGTCTGAAATCAGAAGACGAGTGAAATTTTGTTTTGTTTTAAAAAGATAGACAGAGGTTAGAAAACGTATTTTTGCTGTGACAATTTTAAAAATAATTAAGCGAAAAGAAAACATTGACATTGTTGAACATTGACATTTTGGGGCTCCAGCAAGAAGAAACATCACTTCTCTGAACAATCATACTGGGGTTATCTTGAGATGTACGGCTTAGATTGGTCTTAAATTTGACAAGTGACATTAGTTAGGATTGAAAAATGATGAAAATAATTAAAATAAATTTTTGGAGAAAAATATTAATTTTATTAATTTTTAATCACTAAAAATTACCAAAATTTGGGAAAGATCTGAAAAAATAATTTTGGAGGGTGGGGGTTGCTTTTTCACACCTGCAAAAAADTTTKKGCACCAAAATAAGCTGGTTTCATGCCGAAAAGTATTGATAGAAATGGTTTTTCACTAATATTTAATTTATAGAAATTACAAAAATTAGGAAAATTTATTTTGTGGAAATGGGATTGCATGGAACCAAAAGGGAACACTCCCACACTAATTCTATGAAAAGGTGAGCTAGTTTCATGCAAGAAAGTTGCACAAAGACGAGTTTAGGACTGTCAATCAAAGCGGTGACATGGGGGTGTGTATGGGTGATATGTTGAAAGAGCAACAATGGTCACAAGTGCATTGTGGGTGTGCACATCCCTTGCACCACTACACACCACATGAGAAACCAATTGCAATGTGGGTGTGCGCACCCACATAGTGCAAAATGATGCAGCATGGGGCGTTGTGTGCAATGTTAGCACATCCACCACAATGCACACCCTCTTGCGCACTGTGTTAATAGGGTTGTCTGTAAACTACACACCATGCAAAGGTGGAAGGTGGAATTGGTGCACCTAACACAAGTGGTTGTGTTACAGCCCTACACTACACACGGTGGGTGTAGTAGGGCTGTAAACTACCACACGGTGTGTTAAAGCCCTGTCACTACAATAGTCGAAAGCACTACACGTGTAGTGTTAACACGTTTAACACACACCACGGTAGTTTAGTGTTTTCTAATATTGGTCACCGCACGTGGAGGCACCACAGTAACCACTTGYACCATGACWCACCACGRTAGTTTAGTGTTTTCTAATATTGGTCACCGCACGTGGAGGCACCACAGTAACCACTTRTACCATGACACACCACGGTAGTTTAGTGTTTTCTAATATTGGTCACCGCACGTGGAGGCACCACAGTAACCACTTGTACCATGACACACCACGGTAGTTTAGTGTTTTCTAATATTGGTCACCGCACGTGGAGGCACCACAGTAACCACTTRYACCATGACWCACCACGRTAGTTTAGTGTTTTCTAATATTGGTCACCGCACGTGGAGGCACCACAGTAACCACTTATACCATGACACACCACGGTAGTTTAGTGTTTTCAAATATTGGTCACCGCACGTGGAGGCACCACAGTAACCACTTGCACCATGACTCACCACGATAGTTTAGTGTTTTCTAATATTGGTCACCGCACGTGGAGGCACCACATTAACCACTTGCACCATGACACACCACGGTAGTTTCGTGTTTTCTAATATTGGTCACCGCACGTAAAGGCACCACAGTAACCACTTGCACCATTACACACCACGGTAGTTTCGTGCTTTCTAATATTGGTCACCACACGTGGAGGCACCACATTAACCACTTGCACCATG